>VZSF01010038.1:0-26572 GCA_013398295.1 Chionis minor | reverse complement strand
CCCAGAGAGGTGCTGGAGTCTCTTTCTCCAGAGATATTAAAAACCCACCTGGATGCGTTCCTGTGCAACTTGCTCTAGATGAACCTGCTTTAGCAGGGGGTTGGCCTAGATGGTCTTCAAAGGTCCCTTCCAACCCCTACCATTCTGTGACTCTGTGATAAGCAATTCAAGGAAAGAAAAATTCTTGTATTTCAGTTTGTGTCCATTACCTCTCATCCTGTCACTGGGCACCTCTGAGAAGAGTCTGCTGTGTTTACTCCCCCCGTAAGGTATTTATACACAAGGATAAATGCCCCCGCACCTTCTCTTCTGCAGGCTGAGCAGTCCCAGCTCTCCCTGCCCTGCCTCTTATGTCAGGTACCCCAGTCCCTTAATCACTTTTGGGACCCTGCACTGGACTCTCTCCAGTGTGTCCATGTCTCATAGTGGGGAGCCCAGCACTGGACCCAGCGCTCCAGATGCGTCTCTTCAGGGCTGAGCAGAGGGGAAGGATCAACTCTCTCAACCTGCTCTGTCTAATGAAGTACAAGATGATATTTGCCTTCTTCCTACAAGGACACATCGCTTGCTCATAATTTTAATACTTAGATTTAAAATGTTTTACCTTATTCCTAAATCTTTGTATTGTTTCTGTCCCAGTCTTCCTGAATATATATATGTAACTTCGGTAAATCCTCCAAGCACCACATCAAATATACATGTTTCATTAACTCACTAAGTTACACCTTAAAGCAAATATATTTGTTGTTTTCAGAAACCACACTGGGTCCATTTTTCTTAATTTGTTTTCCTCTTCTTTGTGTAACTAAATAACTTTTTGCTCTCAGTTTTCCTTGCAAAACTATCAATTTCAACCTCCATCTGAAAATGCATCCTCGGTTCTCTCTGCCTGTATGATTGCTTGATTTAATGTTTTTCTGCCCCACCTCTTTCAAAAAAATCAACTCAGCACCTCTTAGCTTTCAATCTGCTTTTCAGAAACTTGCCCTCCCTCTCACCCCCTCTGCCAGGTCTCATGCTCCCAGACATTGCTTCAGCAGCAAACTGTGATGAGCATCTTTTCCTTATTAGCAGACGGAACCGACGATTTGTTTGTGGTCATTCCAACCTGTAACATTTCCTGCTTTTCCTTTTTCTATTTGTGCGTGGCATGGTTGCCCAGGAATACCGAGCTCAAACACAACCACAGGCAGTGGTGAACTGGCATCTGGTTTGTACGGACCGAAGCGTGGGAGGGGTTTACTATTATTATCTTGTCAAAAAAACTCAGTGGATCAACCGCTTTTTCTGTTGCTGCTTCCAGATTTCCCTGATCCTCTCTATTGTAAACCTCTTGAAGACAGTGCCTGAATTCAGACACAATTTTCAATTAAATGTTACTGGCAGAGTGTGCTGGTTTTGCTTGGGGTAGAGTTAGTTTTCTTCATGGTAGTAGTATGGGGTTATGTTTTGGGTTTGTCCTGGAAACAGTGTTGATAACACAGGGATGTTTTACCTATTGCTGAGCAGCGCTTGCACGGAGTCCAGGCTTTTCTGCTCCTCACCCCACCCCACCAGTGAGTAGGCTGTGAGGGCACAAAAAGTTGGGAGGGGACACAGCTGGAACAGCTGACCCCAACTGGCTAAAGGGATGTTCCATACCATAGGATGTCACGCTCACTATATAAAGCTGGGGCAAAAAGAAGAAAGGGGGTACATTTGGAAGTATGGCATTTGTCTTCCCAAGTAACCGTTGTGTGTGATGGAGCCCTGCTTTCCTGGAGGTGGCTGGACACCTGCCTGCCGATGGGAAGCAGTGAATGAATTCATTGTTTTGCTTTCCTTGCGTGTGTGGCTTTTGCTTTAGCTATCAAACCATCTTTATCTCAACCCACGAGTTTTCTTACTTTTACTCTTCTGATTCTCTCCAGCATCCCACCAGGAGCAAAGAGCTGCGTGGTGCTTAGTTTCCAGCTGGGGTTAAACCACGACATAGAGAATTTGGGACAGCTGAAAAAGTTGGTTACTGGAAAGATGAAAGAGTGAGTAAGAAGTAAAGGATGTGGAAGCCAGAGTCAAAGTAAGAGCCAGATACATGAAATTCAACCAGTTATTACTGGATGGCTCTACCTAGAATTACAGCCATGTGCCAATACACCTAAGGTAACCAGACTTCTCTAATACCTCTTGGGTTTCTGCAATTTTTGTGCTGTTTTGATACACTATAAAAAAAGATTTCGCTTCTTAGTAGCCTGACTGCCTTCAATTTTATTATGTTACACTGTGGTATTGTAAGAAACTAAAAAAGAAGAAACCCCCCATCTATTGCTCAATCCTGTTTTCCAGTTAAAAGCTCTTTGCCTGATCTTAAAGCCTCACCGCTGGTGACTAGTTGTCACTGAACCAAGAAGTACATTAGCAGCGTGACGCGTGATTTATTTTTAACAAAGACTCAATGCAAGCATTGGAATTAGAGTGTGTATCATATGGCCGGATTTTATACAGGTAGGCAGTGTTCCAGCCAATCTGTATTGCCTTTGGAAATACCATTTGAAACTTTTATAATATAATTAACTAGTTCCTCCTCTGGAATTACACAGAAAATCCTGGCTTATCCCAGAGAGTCTGTCTAGCCACAGTGGGAATCTGACAGAAAGCCAGGAAGAAAACTACCAATATTGTACGGAGCTAGTCCTGCAGAGATGAAGAGTCTTCCTTGTCCTCAAGATGCAGACAGGTGAAATGGCAAGCTCCTCCTCTTATCAGCCGGGATTTGCCGAGGCTTAGAGCTTATTAAACCTGGAGAGCTGCTGAGAAGGGCATCCAGAGCTCATCCAGAGCTCACCCAGAGGCGAAAACGTGGAAAAAGGTTCTTGGGGGAGGAAAGGCAAGGGGAGGAGAGAAAGGTAGGCTACAGCCCGCTCTGGCGACCTTGGTAAAACAACTGCAGGCTCTGCTGCCCTCTGCCTAGGGCAGTGGTGTGGGCTGCTGGAGACTCTGCTCCAGGCACTGCATCTGTACGAAATGCGCCTTCAATGAAAGGTGAAATTACGTTCCAAGCAGCAAAAAATATTTCCTCCCAGATCTACTGGTTAGTCTTGCCACTGTTTTAATAATGTGCCTTTCCGTCTGGTACGTAGGATGTAATTAGTTGCTACTTAATTAAGCGAGCATATGCGAGTGATCATTTCAGACTTGTGAAGCACAGAATGCATTATAACATCCCCATGGGATTCCGGCGGTAGGAAGTGATCTGACATAGAGGCTCAAGCACTTTTTTATTCTGCAGAAGATGCTTTGGAATGCTGGGATCTGGGATGGCTGCTTTATTTGTTTGCCACCCAAAATACCAATTTTGATCGCTCCTGTTTGCTACACACGCTCAGGTTTACAAATAAAAAATAATAATTAAGAATTTTTTCCACATTGTTTGCTGAAATGATTTATATGATTTTCAAGCATTTAAAGAAGTTTTCGGTGTATGAAAATCATTAAATAAAACTAAAACTGGGAGAAACCACCAGCCCTTCAGATTAGATATACATATTTTGACAGTGTAGATACTTACAAAAGAATGATGAGACTTAGGGAAAAATCCGGAAAAGAAAGTCACTGCTAAATTTCCCCTTTGAAAATGGGCTTTGAAAGAAATGGACGATAACACAAGTTCTATGAAAGGAGCAGAACTGATGTCTTTGCGTCCTGGAAAGCTTAAAAAAATGACCCCAGAAGGCTTCCTAAAAATATCTGGAAGGTGCAAACATAAGCATGGTTATAGCTGCTGATGGGCCCGTTAGCCGAGCCGGCTGCTGAGATGGGGAAGAGTACGCTTCGTTGCTCCAAGAGTAGTTGTGGTTTGCACTCTGCCCAGCACACTGCCGTTCCGAGCTCCTCTCTGCTGCTGCCTGAAACGCATCATACCCCGAGGTATTTCAGTCAGCAGCAGAGAGCGAGCTGTGCACAGGATTTTCAGTGTACACCGGTGCTTCAGTAAATATGTTTCCATTTATCTATATATTGTGGACCACCTTTTATCCTCATTATCTGAGGCAGTGTTAAAACGTAGGTGGCATGTAGAGGGGTTTTTTTATTGTTTAAAATCATCTGTTTCTAAGTTATCATGCTACTAGTTGAAGAAAAAAATAAAAAAAAGAAAAAAAAAGAAAAAAAAGGGAAGTTTTTGGCTTTTGGCCAGACACTGACAATGGAAAGAGGGCAGCCCGCCCAGGACACTGATGCTTTACAAACTGCTTGTGATTCCTGCACTGCAGGCTCAGTAACAGCGTGTATTATATGCTTATGTGCCCATATGTGGTTATGCACGGAAACTACAGTGTGATCTCTGCCGTCAGTGGGACCCCTTGTACAGTAAGGTGCTTTATTCAGAACGCATTGCTGCAGCGTTATTTATGGCCTTCATTAAAAAAAAAATATGGGCAGAACAGTTTGACCAGTAAAGGTAAATAAAGGATTATGAAAGAAGAGAGGTTGAGATTAAAGAGAAAGATTTCTGAACTGTGACAAGACCAGTCTCCTAGTTCATGTAAATTAGTGAGAGGAGAAAAGAGCAGACTTCATTAACTGGCTATTCATGACTAGAAAAGACTAATGCTGGGAATGTAATGTAGAACAGCTTCAATATGCTACGTCCAATACTGGTGTCTTTTTTCTCAGAAAACTCCCTTTGGCCTTGGAGATTTTATCGGAGGGTGCAATGGTCTTGCTTATAATTTTTTCATATCAAAGGCCTTGCTTTTTTTTTTCTTGATTTTCACATAGATTAAACCTGTAGAGATGACTGGATATAACTAAAATACTCATGTAAACTACAAAAGAGAAATGAAATTTAACACAAGAATAAATTGTATATTTTATTGACTAGAAGGAGCATGTAGGGCAGCAAATGTTCCCTATTACATTGTCACTTGAAGTACAAAAAGCGTATTATAATGCAACAAGGACTCAGGAGATTCATGGCTCTTGCCTCTGTAGATAACTAAAAGATTTAGTGGCCATTAAATGACTATTTAATTTTGAAATATCAAGCTCTGGGTGCAGAACTTGATCGATTTAGCCGTGCGGAAGGTGCTGTGCTCCCTGACTCGGGTTCCTGGAGGTACGGCTCTGGGCTCCAGGCCCAGCCAGGCTTCTCGGTGCTGCGTGGGCGGTCGCTGGCCATGGGCAGCTGGAAACAGGAAATAAAGGTGGGCGCAAGAACTCCCCTGCCTTTTCCAGAGTGGCAAGGCTCTCTGTGCATCCATGCCCTTTTTTTGGCCTCCTTGGAAGCACGTGGCCAAGAGGAGACCGATGCCACAACCACCTTTCTTCCACATAAGAAGCGGAAGGCTGGAGGAATTCATCCATAAGACTCCCTTCAGCCTGAGGTGTCTCAAAATCAGACTTACCTGGCACTCATTTGGACAGTGGGAATCCTCACATTTTACCTAGAAAATTATATTGATTTTTATAATTTTATTTTATTATAGTGTTTTTTAAATTGTTTTCTACTACCAGCGATTAAAAAAGAGGAAAGAAAACTGTCTACGATGGAGGCTTCTTATCTGTTAAAAGACTGATATTTTACTCAAATAATTCTGGTGTAATTACCACATTGGAAACTGACTTTCAGGCTCTAATCAAGAGTGGCATACTGGTAATATTGAAATATAACCAATTTCGCTGCTGTAAAGAACATAAATCATTCATGATTGTTCTTTATGATGAAATACTGAATAATGTGCTTATCTCCTTCCCATGACCTCTTCCCTTCCAAAGACCAAAAGGATTCAAAATATCCCCTTGGTCATATTGCACAAAATAATTATAAATGGGTGATAATCTTAAGGCGGCATCTTTAACCTTCTGAATTTAGAAATTCCTAGTTAATGGTATAGGCACACCAAATGGGGACGGAGCTAAAATTGTTTGATAACTTGATAGAACTTACTGCAGATATGCCTGCTTGAATATATGTACAGGAAAATGGTTTTGTTTTCTGCGCTTATTCCCGCGATTAATTTTAACAAAAAAGCTGTGGAATATTGGTCCTCTCGAAGACTCCCAGTTTATAATTCCTAGAATACAAACATTTCACCTAGAAGTGACCGCCAGCTGCCTTTGCGGTGTTTGACAAAACAGGCCCAGGCCAAGCAGAAGTTTGTTTACCCCGAACCTCCGTGGTGGAGCCTGTGGCTACACAGAAGGAACTTAATCCTTCTCTTGTGTTTATGGTGGCAGCGTAGCGTTATCACCTACAGCCTGGAGAGGCACACTAGTTGAATGGCATCAGTAGGCAAGGGTTACTCGGTGAAAATATGATAACCTGTGTAGTACTATCCTGTAATAAGTCCCTTAACAGCATTTTTCTGTTCTGCTGACATCAGCCAATAATGCATCAAATTCGGAGCAGATGTGGATGGCGAAACAGCTGGTGCTGAATCCCTGCCTCCACAGTATGTATGTTCTGGGGAGGTAATTTTGGACTGGCTCTGCTGTGGTCTCGTGAAAGCCCAGTGGGAAAGTTGCCCATAGTAAATTTCAAGTACGGTCCTGGTATGTGTCCTCCTGCTGAGGTTCATCCAAAAGGAATCTGCTTCACGTGCTTCAAGAGGCAAAACAAAGTGCAGTGAGGACGTACAACTGGCAGATTTGTTTTGAAAATTAACTCTTGAACTGAAATAAAAAGCTAAGATAGACGTACTTATGGTCAAAATTGAAGCAGTTTCCTAGAGGAAGCTCCCTGGGAGTAGGAGAAATGTGGTTGAGAAGGAAACAGGGAACTGTACAACTTACTGGAAATGTTTTTATGTTTTGGGGAGGTGGGAGATGGGGATAACACATTCTTGATGCATTGGACTTGCCGTAGCAAAGTGCACTGACAAATTCAAGCTGGTGTGGCCTCAGGCAAGCTGAGCTGCCTTTACAGATGAAGAGACTGACTGAATGACTCCCTGCGGTGCTGAAGCTTTTCCTCTCCGCTCACACCTATTCCACTGGGTGCAGGAGGCACAGCACATGCGGGGAGCTTTGCAAAAGAGGTCACGTGCTGCTGTGTTATATAGTCTCCCAATTCATTCAGCTCTGAATCTGGCCCTCAGAGTGCTATGCTCAGAGCAGTTGATAAGCCACAATGTAAAAATTCATATAGGACAATGCTTCTTAGCTGAGGATAACCCTTCCAAGGTCATGAGTAAACGTGGAGAAGGTCACTAGAATAAATGAGCGTCTCCAAAGCCTAGACTGTCAGGATGTTAATGTGCAATTTATATGACAATAAATGACAGTTCTACATCTCTCTTCCATAGGCACATAAAGCTACCGTGAAGAAGTACAGACAGCGTTTGACTTCCTCTAAACCACTAGAAACATTACATGTGCGTGACTGGGGAAAAAAGAGGCCACTTATTTTTCCCAATCTGGGTGCCTGCAGGTAAGTCTTAAATCCATATTTAGGTATCTTTGTGAAAGCAGATTGACTTTTCAGTGGTTCTGTACAGCTGTGCTTTTCTGGCTGTGGAAACACTTCTTACTTTCAAAAATCTGTTTGTGTCTTGCTGTTTTTACATGGATTTAGGCAATTTAAAATATATTTTGAAAACTCTCTGGGGACCTTTACAGAAATGTTTTTTCTTACTACCAAAGTTATTTTCCAACAGTCTAACTAGAAATATTGAGCTTCTGTGTATATAGAGCTCTCTGGATCTACAGAAGAGGTAAAAATTACTAGTGATTTATTTCTTGCTCCCCTCAGTATGGAAACACCAGAAGAAGTGTTGGGCCAGTATAAATTTGACAAGGCTTGAGACTGGTCCATAGTACTGATGAAAGGTCCAAGAAAAAAAAAACCAATAATGTTACTGTTAACATTAAGCATAAAAGAGTTGCCTGTTACTCCAGTAGCTTTAATTTCACAGGAAGCACTTTTACAGCAAGGACATCTGTTCAGACGTGCATTACACTGCCAATTTTGACCTATTTTTGTGCTTTTTAGATGCTGTTGATCCCAGCATAGCATATGATTGGGTACAATATTAGATTAAACTGTTGTATAAATTAACCAGGGTTGTGTAGGTAGGGCCAGACTGACTTATGTATTTTTCCCATGGCTATGGCTAAGAAGACTTTGGATGGTAGTCCTGATCACATATCATATCACAGTGAATATCTAGTAAAATTATGTTAATAGAAGCATTGAAATACAACATATTTTCTGGCTGGCAGAATTGTAGGCTTCTGAGAAAAAAAAAAGAAAGGTCCTCATTAAGGAAAGTAAAATACACCGAGAATGAAAATAAATTTCTCTTATTGTTGCAATGTATTGATGCCTGATGATGCCTTTTTAAGCAGATTCTGTACATCCTATTGGGATCAATTCAAAGAGTCCGGTTGCATCCTTCAAACAGTCCTTGTCCTCTGTCCTTTAAGGGATACTCCAACACCAATGTCAAAACCATATTTGCTGTCCCTACACCTCAAGCTTGGAGGGTGAACTGCCACCTGCCCGAGGTCTTTTCATCCGCTGCCCCGGCCAAGACAAGCTGCCTGCCTGGGTTTGGCAGGCGCTGAGGTACTGAGTGCACCTGGAGTCCAACTGTCCTCGTGACAGGTTTTGCAGATACCAAGGAAACCCTGATACACCAGCTGAGCCGTGCTGTTTGGTGGAATCCGAGATGTACAAGGGTCCGCAGACAGCAATGTGGGCCTGCTGTGAAATGCATCTCTGCTTTGACATCTCGCTCTGCCTGCCTGTTTGGCATGACAATCTTGACACGTCTAGATGTCTTGCTGCGTCCATGAAAAGGGGGACGATAGATAGTGGTTGAGATGGGCTACACGGTAAGTTGCCAACAAATGGGCAGTTTCTCTAAGATTGTTCTAGAATTGTTCAATTCACCATTTTAAAAAAAAAAAAATATTTTTTTTTATATAACAGTTAATAAAGAGAAGTCCATCTGCCTGGACGGAGTGTGTTGCAATCAGCTATTTTAACAGTAGACAGTTTCACAACGAAGTTTCATTTAGACATAAAAGAGGAAGCAAGTTCAGCATGTTGCAGTTCAGTCAGTTATAAAACCCCCTCATCTCCTAAGGGACTTTCTATACTTCTGTGCTACAGAGGATTAGAAATAAAACACATGTCATCTTAGAAGTGTATTTAAAAAGGAAATAAAAACAGAACATTGCATTTTGCGGTAGCACAGACTCACGGGAAGCTTTAAACTGGTTAGAAGGCAACACATTTCTGTACCTGGGCAGCTGCTGTATCTTTGGAGGTAAGAACTAAAATATACTATGCATTTTATAAATGTATGAAAATGTTGCTCTTGCTTATCAAAGTGGTTTGGTTTTGCTTATGTGGGTTAACAGCTGGTAGCTGGTAAAATGAAGATCTCCTTTTTTTGTTCTGAATGCATGTGCATGTTTGCAGAGTCTCAGCCACTGTCCATGTGCAGTTTCTGCTGCCTTAAGGAGTGATGAGAACATTTTTAAAGTGCCATCTTCACAACCATGACTGACCGTGATTGCAATGCAACTTCAAAGTGCAAAAAAAATTGTTCCTCTGATATTTCCAAAGTCTTTCATAAAATCATACTAAAAAATGTTTTCAGAATACTTTTAAAGGGAGTCTTACCAGGTGTGTTGCTTTTATCATAATTATGGTGGTTTTATTTATCTTTCTGTGCATGTTAATGTACTGTCTAAATAATGTCTTCAAAGTGGAGAACTCCATTTGTAGATTAGAAATAAAAATAGGCACCATAGTAGATAAACATGGACAACATATTAAAAAAAGGTTCACAGAAAAAAACCGAGACTTCTCTGAAAACAAGATGATGTTAAAAAGTATAAATGAAGAAGCTTTATCATTGTATTTTCCTGATTCACAGTGAATTTCCTGGTTTGCTGCAAACTCACAGTTTGACATGGGTGCACACACACAACATGCACCCTCCCTCCTCTTTTTTATACTCTACAGCAGATGTGACTAACGTTTCAATGCTCGTTAGTGCACCATTTCCCTCACTCCTCCTGGGAAAACTCTTCAGCCTTTTTGGTCTTTCTTGCTCTACCATTTATTCTTTTCACTTCTGGAAAGTGTATTCTCTTCTATAAGAGTGCACATGAATATATTTCCCCTTTACTTCAACTGCTTAAGTACAAAATATTGCAGTCCATGTAGTTTAGTCATGACAACAACCAACAACTCCTTAAAATAAACACAAAAATCCAGAAACATGAAATTATTTCCACCCCTGAAAGACATAAAAGCATAGTGTAGAAATATCATGTAGTCAAGTCATCTTTATGAATGTGGAGCCTGATCCTTTCCTGCCTCATATTATGTCTTGTTGCTTACAAGATATGAGATGTAAAATGCTATCAAACCAGATTGATGGTGTTCTAAAACAACTTTGTATGGATGTAGATGATTAAGAAAAGTGTGGAAAATGATGAACCAGGCTTGTTCTGTATGAAGTTTGAAGGAACTTGAACTGGTAAAACAGACTTGGATGGGAAATTATTTGAGAGCTCAAGAAGCTACATTTACCCATATACAGTTTTCTTTGTATTTTTATGGAAGCTTGTTCCCCACAATTCAATTTAAAGATACCTCAAATAGCAGCCACTGTCATCATCAAATCATAGAACAGTCCAGGCGGGAAGGGACCTCAGCCTGGGTTGGGAAGATCATCTGGTCCAACCTTTTGTGGGAAAGGAAGCCTAGATGACATTGTCCAGCACCCTGTCCTATTGCATCTTTAAAACCTCCGGTGATGAAGACTTCACCATATCCCTGGGGAGGTTGTTCCAGTCACTGATTGTTCTCACTGTAAAAAAATTATTTTTTACATTGAGATGAAACCTCTCCCAATGCAACTTGCACCCATTGCCCTTGTCTTCTCCATATGGCTCCTTGTGAAGAGGGAGCCCCTGTCCTCCTTGTAGCTGCCCTTTAAGTACTGAAATAGTGTGATGAGGTCCCCTCGCAGCCTTCTTTTCTCCAGGGAGAAGAGTCGTAACTCCTTCAGTCTTTCCTCATAGGGCAGGTTCTCCAGCCCTTTCATCATCTTCATGGCCCTCCATTGGACCTTCTTCAGTCTGCCCACATCTTTCTTGAATTGTGGGGGTCACAAGTGGATACTCCACGTGGGGCCTGACAGGCGCTGACATCGCATCTCTCGGCGAGGCTGCTCCCCAGCCGCACGGACCCTAGCCTGCACTGGGCTCTGAGGTTGTGTGGACCCGGGTGCAGGGCCTTGCACTTTGTTAAACTTCACACAGGTCTCGCTAACCCACTCTTCCAGCCCTTGCAGGTTTCTCTGTAAGATGACTCTCCCTTCTGATGTGTCCACCTCACCGCACAGTTTAATGTCATCAATGTTGCCTTTACCCAAGCCAGCCCTGGGCACTGGAGATAGCCCTTGTGAAATGGGGTTCACATACCAAAGATCTGTGGGTTTTAGGCATTAAGGAAAGGCTATATTTATCCATATGCACAGCTCATTATATTACCTTCTTTGCTCCCCTGATTTCCCAGTGCTGCCTGCACTGAGGCTTCCTGGGAGCTGTTTCACACCAGCCTCAGTGGAAGGTGAGATATGGTCATGCAACATAGGCAGGCTCGCTCTCCAGCCTATCCTGCTTGCCAGCTGAACTCTTGCATTCGTGTCCTGCAATCTGAGGTAGATTCCAAACCTCACTGAAGAGATCTGCCTGCATCGCCATAGCCTGGAAAAGCATCTCCTAAAATGGGGGAAAAAAATAGTACAGATGTGTCCGCAGGATTTAAGTTCCCTCAAGAGAGGGAGACTGTCATCTGGTGAGTCAGCTAGAATTTAAGGTATACCCTCTGAGAAAACTTGACCTCAAACTACAGCAACACAACTTCAGTGCCATTCAGAGCCTTGCTCAGGGATCTGAAAGCCAGACATATTCAAAACAAGCTCGTCTCTTCTATGAGTTTCCATCCCCTCCATTTGCAATGCAAAAGAATGTCCCTTTCCCCACTGAGCTGTGATCCCAGCTGGCACCACGTTCTTTCCGTTCTCCCTAGCAACTTTTCATCTTGCTCTGGTTCTGTATAGGACACAATTTATCATATCTCTTTGTGTACACTTCTCAGGCTTTCCTCAAGTGTTTTGCTTACCCTGAGCCAAGAACTCCCATTCTGTTTGCCTGCTCCCAGACTCTAATCTAAGGTCTTTATGCAAACATTGGCACCATCTCCAAGCATTATAACCCAGCAAATGTGCTGCCACTCAGAAAATACTGGCAGTACCACTGGATCCTCCACTTGGCTTTAAGCATTCATCCTGCCTTTAGGCTTTTCTTCTGCTGAAGAAGCACATGAACAAAAATCCCAGGCAAGGCACATGAGTTTTCAAGATCATCGGGCAGTAATCAAGACTATGTCAGATAGAAAAGGTAGTTTAAACCAGGCAGTCTTCTCCCTCTGTTTCCACTGGGATCTAGGCTTAGATAGCAAGTAGTCATCTCCCATTGCCAGGACAGTAGCCACACAAGGAAAAGTCTCTTTCTTCACCTCACATGCAAAAAGCATCAGATCAGAATTATAAAAGAGGCTGTTTTTCCTCGTGCAACGAAAGTCATGCAATTATTTTCAGGAAGACGGAAGTGAAATCTGAATTTAAGGAGCATGACATCCAAAATGTTGAAAAATGTTAGATATAATCACTGTGCACTTGGAATCCTGGTGTATATGCGCAACTGTGGCATGGAAAGGGGATAAAGAGAAAAGGCACAAGAAAGTAGAATTAATGAAAACTGTCATCTTTATCAGATGTAAAATGCAAGAATTAAAGGTGACTCAATTGCATGACCATCCATTGGTAGTGATGGAATAGCAACTTGATGGGGCTATATGTTATGTTAAGTACTAGGACCAGGGATGTATGTGCCTCTCTTTTGCATTCAGGATCTCAACACTGCCTGTCAAAACTTCAATCAGATTTCCTTGCAGAGCTGGGAATAGTCAGATTAGTGCGACAGCCCTTGCCAACTTCAGAGTATAAGCTTGTAACTCATTAGCAAAACACACAACTCCTGAGAACGATGGGAGCCTGATCTTTTTGTGTTTGCCTGTTCTTTTGTTTCCACTCCTGTCTCAGCGAGTGTGCTCTAAAACTCTTAAAATAAGTATTGCAGAATGCAGTGCAAAGAAATGAAACCAACGGTTTCGTTTCCCTAATGTATCACCTTATGACATACATCTGGGTAGTAGGAAAGACAGAAGTGTCACATGCTACCTGAACACAACGGCCTTCGCGTATGTTGGTTGAGCAGCAAAAAGGCCATATGTTCTATTTCCACTCATTTCTCAGAATGCACATTAAAAATAAGCATAGGAACAAGTACGTAACAATTCCAGATTCGTGCTAGCTAAAGTTAGCGGTGACTGCAATAAAGCCATCTGGGCTACAGATGACTGGGGGAAGGGAACAGCCTTTGCACTGCAAAAGAGGGGAACAGAAGCAGAAGAGGGAGGGGGATGAGTTGATAACCTGAATGGCTCTAGCGTTTGGCTAAGATTTCTGTGGTGGCACCTTAATTGCAGCTAAAACCTAAAGCAAGACAACAGCAGCATACTGCAAGGAACGCCGAGCCCCAAACATGATTTTTTTCTCCTCTTGGGTAAATCGATTGCTTTTCATTGTGTTACCTGCCTGTAGGAAATCTCATGCAACTGGCGGCAGCAGCTGAGAGAATCCAGGGTCACCAAAGCAAGTGTTTGGACACGTTTAATTTCCATGAATATTTCCTTCTGAAGGAAGTTTATTTCGCCTCCAACCTTCTTCTCCATAGTGTGGAAGTGATTTTTCCCTCCTCCCTGAGGAAAGTCTTTTCTCAAACTGCCTCCTTCCTGACATCTGTGCAAAGTCTTAGGGTTTAGCCAACATTTGTTATTAGTGCAGTATTTTGCACTAGCAACTGTGACACATGAAATACTTTACTAAGAAATGAGGGTCCTTTCACTCTCGGAAAAGATAAGTCAAGCAGCTGACAGCAGCATGGGGTAGTGCAGCGTGTGCCAGAGAGGTGCCACCTCCCCATTCACAGTTTGTGGGAAGATGTTCCCGTTCTGGTGCTCCATCACAGCGGGTGTTTTGAAATAGACAGGCAAACTGTCAAGTAACTGGGACATATGTTCTTATCTGCAGAGATGGTGTTCGTTAAGGATTAAAATGATATAATTGGATTAAATAGTAAATGAAGAAAAGTACTCCCTATTAAAACAAAGACAAGTTACTTGTTCCTTTATCACACAAGGTATTTTGTACTATAGAAAGAAAAAAAATATTTATTTTAATTTATTTTTACTCAGGGTTTCCTTTCTCTTTGCTGGACCACTTTAGGACATCTTTCCCATGGATCATCTTCTTGACATCTTTTTAAAAAAAAAAAAGAAGACACGGAGGTGGACTTAAGAGCAATTATATTGTAGTGGAGCTGCTAAAGCTTGGGTGGAACATTTACTGATGTGCAGATGCATGTGTGCCCTTGCTAGCGAGTACTGTCTTTCATTACTAACGTGTCTACACAGCTTTTGAGACTGAGCTGCCTGCTCAGAGAGTGGAGAGAGCGAGAGACTGCTGGAACTTGATTGTGCCTTTGTAGAAACACAATGGAAACCAATTTCAGAGTTGGTGCTACTCACGACTAACCCAACAGTAAAGGAGCTGGAGTACTTCTGAAATGTGCGTCGCATTGAAATATGTCTCTTCAAAAGTATACTGCAGATTTCTACATCTAGGGTAGTCAGTTTAAGATCTTTTTATAGTAACTGGAGAGTGATAAGCAAATCTAGGACACAATTCATCTTCTCATCTTGATTTAGGTGTCCAAAAGAGGCCGGATGAATCATGCCTCCAAAAAGCTTTGCTTTCGCCACTGACATTTTCATGTCTAAAAGTTAGAGACAATTGATTCCGTCCTGCTTGGTATGCAGAAGTGCAAAGTGCTAATTTAATGATCTGACATTTTTTTCATGAAAAAGGAACCACACCTACAGTCATTGATTAGTCTGGAACAGAAGGGGTGATACTCTCAATATGAATCTCAAATCAACATAGTAGAGAGGCAGCGGTCAAATCTCACACAACAGAAGTTGCTTCAAAGCATATGAGGAAAAGGGGGAAACCCCTTGGCGTCTTACTGACGTCAAGGGCAAAAATATACATATTTAAGTGTAAGCTATTACAGCAACTGTTAGCACAACAAACCTCTTCTTGTTCCTCTCTTCCCAACTCACTTGTTGTTGGATGTATTGGACATACATTATGTTATACAGAATATGCTTTGATGTGATTGAGTTAACAGCACAACAGGGAGAGACTAGCTAATCACTGCATGCATTGACTCAAGTCCTCCAGAAAGAGAAAGATGTTCTTGTTCGTGTCCAAATCGGAAACCTGTCTCTGCAGCTAGTAACAGACTTGCGAGTGTAATCACCGCTCTGTGAGTATGTAATGAACTAATGGTTTCTTCTTGTCCTTTTTCCATCTGCTGGTGTTTCCTTTCCTTTGGTGAAGGATGCTGTCGGAAGGTTACCTTTACAGAATCGCCTACCTTTGTGAAGACCTGAGCCCTGAGCTCTACAGCAAGAGTTCGGCTGAGGAAGTGGTTTATGAAATGAGGTCCATTAGTTATTCTTCCACGGAGGACACACAAGCGAAAAGCCTCCTTCAGAGATGCAGATCTGCAGGCAAGTGCATTTCCTCAGCCTGCTCTAGAGGCAACAAACACAGCAGAAGGCAGAAGGATAATGTCCCGCAGCCTGCACAGCACTCCGTGCCTGCAGGGCAGCCATCCCCAGCTGTGCACATCTGCGAGGGGCTGGCAAGAAAAGACACCTACCTGGTTCCCTCGTCCTGCAAAAGCATTTGCAAGAACTACAACGACTTGCATATAGCCGGGGACTACGTGGTGCCGATTAGCTCAGTCACGACCGATTTTACCTGCGACAGCGGCTTAGGCCCCTTCTTGGAGTCCTCAGAAATTCCTCCCCCCATGGAGTCCATGAGGGTCCCCCCTTCCAGTGACACCATCCGCAAGCCGGCCCAGGGCTACTCCTCCTGCTGGCGGCTGGCCAGCTTGGTGCCCCACCAGCAGCCCCTCTCCGACTCTGCCCTGAACGACTACCTCGAGCAGAAGCTGCTGGAACTCTATAAGCAGTACATCATGGATAGCACCGCCAGCAGGGCGTCCCCCACACAGATCCTGGCCTCGGAACTTATCATGATGAACGTAGATCAAATCAGCATGCAGATATCGCGGGAGAGGAATATGGAGACCACTAAGGCCAAAGACATTGTCATTAGCCGCTTCTTACAAATAGCCAGTGAAAAAATATCTTCAGAAATGAGCACGCCTAGTCTGCATATCTCCCAATATAGCCACACTAGTGCATAGTATTTGAATTTCCGCCATTAAAAAGCTTTTATGTTCTGCAAAGTCAATTTTCAGCTTCTTAAGACGTTTTTCTGCTTCATAAAAATGCATTTACCATCTACCACTTAAATTAACCTTCCAGTACATATTAAATAAGTAAAAATACCAGTACTGTGCAGCCCCTATGGTGGACCACGTGATTTACTGTTTTCTAGAGTTTTTAAAAAGTTTTTCCCTGAGGGCTTATTTTTGTGAGCCTCAGACATTAAAAAAGTTTTGTAGAAAAATGACTAAAAGCGTATGACACTCTTCCAGGTGCTCAGGTGTTCGCTTTCCTCCCCACATGCTTGACATATCATTTCAACTTTCCTTTGTCTGGAGTCTGCCATCCTACCCCTGGGTCTGTGGGAAGCGAAGGCTTTACACCCACACAAGCACAAGCATAGTGATGGCAGAGCCACAGAAATACAGATTTTAGGATGTCATCTAGATCACCTCCCTGCCCCAAACATCTTCACTTATGACAACCCTCACAGAAGTTTTTACGATATGCTCTTAAAGATACCAAGTGATAGACATTTATGGTTTCTTCTATACTAACCTTAATTATTTCGTTGCTGTCTTCCTGTGCAAAAGTTACCATTCCTTTTTGTGAAGCAAAAACTGTCTCCGAACAGCCTTCACCAATAGCAGCGTGTGTGTTTTGCGCTGAACCGAGCTATTGCAGTGGATGCTGGTGACCTGGGATCACAGACACCACCTTCGCCAGCTACTTACAGACCTGCAGCTGTGGAGTGGTCCTGTAGGGACAGGGATGATAATAAAGGGGGAAGAAGAATTCAGCTTTGTTAAGTGAGTTGCACATTGAAAAATAAGGACTAATCCAAAGCCCATTTGATTGATGTGGACAATTCCTTTAAACGCAGAAGGAAAGCTGAAAGGGACTGCTCAGCAGCGTGGCTAACCGCTTCTTCTGTTAGGATTGTTGCGGTGCGTCATTGATCAAGGTCATTTGAACCTGATGCATTTCTAATACGAAGCTCTTTTTTTGTAAAGTTTTACTAAGTCTTAAAAAAGAAGAAGAAAATAAAAAAAAGAACTGCCTCCTGGAAAGAATGGTTACCTACTTTGAGTCTGTATGATGTATAACATATTGTCAATGCCAGTCCATCATTGGTTGAGTTTCTTCATATCAGTATAATATAAATACTAATTTATAATAAATATTCATAAAATGTTTTCACATTATTGATTCCACAGTGTCATTTTGGCCTTTGTGTCCTTCTTATTTTCTTTTTTTTTCTTTTGTATGTAAGGCATTCCTTTATGTATATTTCAAAACCAAATGTAAAGTATCAAACATGTCCATTTATTCTGTTTGTGCAGTCTTTCCAGAGATTACTGGGATAGCTCAGTGTGTTTTCCTGTTTGTGCAATGAAGGGGTATCCTAAAAACAGTTGCCATAAGAACCTTTCATATGTGAATCCAGAGACTGTACATCTGTTGCCATGGCAGCCTACCCAAATACTGTTATTCAGCAATTCAAGATAGATAATTTCTGGCATATAAGATTTCTAGACTGCGATCTAATGCAATTTACAAATAGAAAAAAATTCTATTTTTAAGAGAAAATAACATTCATAGTAATGCGTAGGCACACACATGTGTTCTGCATGCAAAATCCATTACCAGCAGGTCTCTCAAATCTCCTGAAACTCTCCCAGAATAAAAGGATACAGTAGAATCTGTGAAAGTGCCTTGCAGAGGACAGCAAAAGCAAGCAAATAGAGTAGTTTTTATGCCCTACAGATACAGCCTTTTCAAAGTACAGGGGTTTTGTTCGTGCCTGTTGACATTCACATCACTGAATTTTAGTAGCAAAAGATGTAGCAGAAAGCAACTTGCAGAGCTGAATGCATAAACCAATACCCCTGCTGAAAGACCTGCCACTTTCACCAGAGAACAGAATCGATTCTTACACTCAGCTCTGCCCACGCCACGGACCGCGTCCTGCGCAAGCAAAACAGCATTTTGTCCTCCGCTACGCGGAAATCCAGATCTGGATTTTTTTCCCCCCCGGCTGGCCGGGCCGTGGCCACGACTGGCAGGCGGCACCAGCTCCCCACTGCCTCCCTTCCCAGAAATCCCCCCAGGAAACAGCCAGGGCAGCTGGAGAGCAGGGGCGGGGGGGTCTGCCCAGACCCCCCTGAACAAACTCCTCTCGCCTCCTGGGCTGGGAGCTGCGTCCTCCAGAGCCGGCTGCTGTGTCGGCGGGACGCAGGGGGAATGTGGGGGCTCGGCACTCGGGGGATGCTGCTATTACAGCGGCACACTGTAGAGCAGAGGGGAAGACAAATCTTAAATGTACAAAAAAAAAAAAAAAAAGCACGGCTCATGCACGTAGAGGTCATGTTTGATGCTTGCGTTTGATTAATCAATCAACTACGGACCATTCCATTCTCATGCAGCTTTCTTCCAAGCAAATCACTTAATATAATCATACCTACTTTCAAGCAAAGGTCTTATTTTGTGTTGTCAGACTGACATTTATGAATTTTTTTCATTGCAGAAGCCGATTTATTCCAGAAAGACAGTATCAACCACTTCTTCCTCACATATGTGTATTTTCTTTTCCCTGCCTAAGTATAAATCCCCATTGCATTTTGAGCCCTGTAGCATACCTGCTTCTCACATGAATTACACACCAGCCCCATCCCATTATCTGAAGCTGTACCAAGTAGCTCTTGGATTTAAGGCAGTTTCTACATAAACAAACAACTATTTCTTACTTCTACTGTGCATTTATCTCTCTGTCCTTCCTCCATTTAAAACTAATCTTCCTCTGCACAGGTGCTTCTCTAGGTGTTTCTTGCTAAAAGCACTTGGATAGCAATTAGGCTGCTATTACCACGAGTCAGGTTGTTATCTAAAGCGATTATCATCTTCTCTGTCCTTCTCCTTCCCTCTCCTCCTCTTCTGCCTCAGGGTCAAATGTTTAAAGAGAGAGATTCCAATTTTTTAGTAGCTCTGTTAAATAACTGATTTTTAGCCCGGGGCGTATCGTTTCTTGACACGAGCTCATCAAAATGCTGATGGAGTCCCAGTGGCTGGGGAGCACGTGTTGGAGAGGAGAGTTTGAATTCTGCCCTCACAAAACTTCCTAATAATATGGCTATTTTAACATGACTAAGGTCTCTTAAGAAGGCAAAGAAAATTGCAATGAATATTTCAGTAACTGGTTGATAGTTTGACAAACTGTCAAGAAATTCGTCTCAGAAGGACGGTTTATAACCACCTGCAGCATACTCGAGCAGCTTCCTTGGGCATTTTTTTACGGAACCTATTACTGATTGTTGATAACGTGATTATAGCAGCTAGAGGTTTTATTGTTTATATGCAGTGTGACTGTGCCCCCAAGAGTCCGAGCCCATCACCGTGGCAGATGAACACTACCTGTGTGCCTCCAGGGAGGCTGGGTGTGCAGTGAGACCAGAAAAATCCTTGGCAGAAGAAGAAAGAGAGGGGAAAGGAGGTTGTGAGATTTGTTGCAACCTGTGGCTCCTGCATTCGGGTTTCACCTCTTTGCTGACTCTCATTTCTTGCCCATACCAAGAAATCGGGGGGGGGAGGGGGGGGGGGGCGAGAAAAAGGGATATAAAGTGCAGGTTGGGCTTTGTGCTGAACGGGAAAGTGAGCATTTCATGCTCTGATTGCTGTGTCCAGATCAAGGCAAAAAGCTAAGCACCTAAACCAGAAATAAATGAAGTTCTGCAGGCTCAGTGGAGCACCCCAAGGTTCAGCTCATTCCCTTTCTACTGTCCTTTCAAGGGCTGAAGCAATGGGAAATTATTTAGGACTGTCCCTTCCCTGATCTTCTTTCTACTGTGGCCTTCTCTCAGAGATAGGACCTGCTGAGGATGTAACCAGCTGCCAATATAAATGGTTTGGAGGTAGTAAGGGCTTCCCAGTATAAATGGCTTGTGGGTATAAATGGAGAGGGGTAAAGAAACTACAGGTTTTGTTACCACATTTATCAGAGTTGCTGTAAAATATCTTTGTTACTGGTGTGGACAGGGGAGGCGTGTCTCGTTCTCCCACATTCAGGAGGGACAATGACTGATTTAGGGAGATCACCACATCACAGGGACCACTTGCTACAGATTTTAAACCAATACAAAGGTATGAAAGGCCCACTGAACTTCTGCTAACCGATGAAGTTAGTGACTTGCCACACACCTAGTTAAATGCAGCCTGTACGCCTCCGGCAGCTGGTGTGTGTCCACTTGGCATCTCTGCGTTCACAGAGGCAACCCATCTCTGACAGACTGTGTGACGGCTGCAGATGGTGCTCAGAAGGGGCAGGAATTTCTCCAGCTGCATTAATTACACACAGCAGGGACGCAGCAGGCAGCTTAAATCAGTGTATTGACATCGGCCAGTGCAAATCGGCAGGGCTGGCCTCTGCTCGGTGGAGCCATGGCAGCTAACATGGACCGAGACCCAGCTCCTGAGCTGTGTTGTGCTGGGTTAAAGCCATCCCTGTCTTAGAAGACCATTTATGGTTTAGAAATGTACAGCAAAAAAATGACTAACGTGTAAAGGAACAGAATTTTAGATCAAACCAGAATTATTCTGTGCACTGCAGCATTACTTCTGCTTCTGCTGTACCAGGAAGACCTGGCTTGCCGTCTCTCCAGCATTAATGCCGACAGGATTAGGGTGACTTGTCAGAATATTAAGCAGGCTTTCTAAGGGCTGAAGGGAACAGTGTTCCCGAGGCTCATTCTCCAACCTTCTTACATCTCTTCCAAAGCACATGTTGGATGAACTACCTTGCCTGAAGTGGAAATACTCTCAAGGAATATTAGCAGTGCCTCATTTTGAATTAGCATCTGATGATTACTGAACTCAGTGCTGCCGTTCCCCCCAGCATCACCCTCCCCACTTTATCTTTCCACAGGGCTGGTCACTGCGAGCTCCTCCACTTTTGCCACGTCAAAACCTCCAGGACTCCTCTGAGGTTTCCCTCCCTCCTCCTGCCATGCTGCCCCCTGTTTGGTGGTTTTACATACCCCACTTGGTCAGCTCCTGTGCTCTCTAACCTCCCCTCGCCCCTGCAATCCCCCCTCACAGAAAGTGGTTCTAACTCCCCTGAAAACCAGGAGAAGGACCAGTAAGATGGCACGGCCAGATGGACACCAAGCACCTGGAGGGAAGCACTGGTGAAGGCTGAGGGTGATGGGGAGACATCAGGAGGGCTGGGAGTGGTGGCAGAGTCCCGGTGGCAGAGGCGTGGGACCCCTGCAGAGGTGGAGGATGCCCTTGCAGAGCCGCGTGCGTGAAATGTGCTTGGAGGCAGCGGGGAGATGAGGAAAGAGGTCTCACAATTTTCCGGGTGAAGACAAGCCTGAGGGGCGGCAGCATTTCCAGCCACTCCCTGGCTGGAAGGAGCACCTCTGTATTTAAAAGATGACAATCTTGCCAGCTCCACCCGTAGCATTTTTCAGCCTTAAGAAGTTGTAGCATCTAATATGGGATTTCAACCACTCCTGCAGGCACGTCTGAGCAGGAGAGACAAGGGACCTACGGCCAGATGGGTGTCCTACCAGCTGCACCCCACAACTGTGTGCCAGCACGGGTTCCTGCTCCCCGGGGGTGACAGCAGGGACTGTCCTCCAGCAGCCCCCTCCTCCAGACCCCCGCACCGGCTGCTCAGCGCCAACCACCAAAAATGTCACTCTTTTGCTGAACTTTTCTCACTAAGCACGAAGGGGAATAGGAGAGCTCCCTTAAGAGCAAACAAAGGGACTGGAAAAGGCATGAGGGACAAAGCCAGGGCCTGCAGCAGCTTTTTTCCAGACTAATTTTTGTGTAACAGGACCTAGAACTAATGGGACCTAGAACTGAGCTAATAATGTAGAAGGCAGAACTGACTTAGGTATTTTCACTGGTGCAGTTCTCCAGTTCTCATATTTGCATGCAAACTCCCTTGCCTAAAAGCAGTTCCTGTTTGGAGGGTAGGGGTAGAGCAGCAAAACCCACAGTAATCATTTGAACAGCACCATTCTAATGCAGGTGCCTAATTCCAATACATTTCTAAATGAAAACTATTTTTCTAAAGAAAGAAACATATTAAACAAGTTAGAGATAGGCTTAGCAACAGTAGGATCACCAGTTTTAAGAAAGGGAGGTTAGAGGTTGTCAGTTCCGGCACTTTAAACCAATCTCAAGGTGTTATTGACCTATTTAGCAAAAGCCAGCTGAAGTGTCACTTCAGAAGCACAATGCTTGACTAAAGAGGTACAGTTGAGAAGTTAAAGAAAAATAAAATCTACCAAGCAGTCAGTTTTTCCATTAATAAGGTCATATTAAAAATGCACAGCCATGTTCTTTAAAGTCTGGAGAAATCAAGCAGAAATTTGATTATTTGATTATATGCACATAGAATTTATTATTTCAAAAAAGCATAATCCAACAGGTTGGGAAAGGTTAGTCTATCAAAAGGCATTTTCCAAAAATCAGCCCAGAAGGGACCAGCAAATGAGCCTGAAAGGTTCTAGGCAAGTACAAATCAATGTTAATTAGGGTCTGAGCATCAGTAAGTACATGGCACAGTTTCAAAAGTGGCCCCTGCTTTTGCATCCATTCTTGGGAGAGAAAAGTGAATTGGGGAGCTGGTGGAGGGGGTAAGAGCTCTTACAATGCCTCAAGGATTAATTTTTGCTGCCTCACGGGTGACAAACATCTCAACTGTATGTCTCGAAGCATCCATCCCTCACTTCCCACTACTTCAAGAAATGGATCAAAGATTCCTTATTTCAGCAGCACGTGGCAGCTAACGTCCCTGTGGTGTTCACAGACCACAGACAGTCGTTGGTACCGAGCCCCTGTGCTACTGCCTCACTCAAGCACGTCCAGCAGAGAGGCCACCCGGAGTGCTGTGCCCTCCCTCGTCTGTGTGCACCTCTGGAAGTCCTTGTGGAGAGACCCCCTGCTCCCTGCATGTTCCTCTCATGCGCCGTCCTTCCTCCTGGCTGCCCTGCCCCATTTGCACAGTCCCTTTCCCTAGACGTTCTTTGCCACCTTAGCAGTCCTAGGTGCTGGGAAATCCTGATGGCTGTGGTCCTTAGTCCCAGCACTCCTGAACCTTTCGGAACAAAAACCCCCATCAATTGCCACAAAATTCATGGTATATTCCTGAGATGCGGCAATATGCTTGTTTTTTCTGTCTCCCAAGTTGAGAGACGCGTTAAATGATAAATAGGGAAGGAACAGGCAGCAGCAGTTGAGAGGCAGGATGAGCTGGCAGATGCAAACAGCTGGGGAGAAAAAAACTCATGTGGACTTAATCAGCATTACTTCTACATTCTCTCCAGCATATTCTGACTCTCTTATTATCCTCCTTTTTTGGATAGATATCCAGTGTCCCCAGATCCTCTTTATAACAACGTTCATGATCCTAATTAAATTCCAGGTTCTTGCTTCCAGGGCCTCTTCCCAGATGCCACTTGTCCATCTTCTAGACATCTTAGCATCTTCTGAACTCAAGGAGATATTTCCATAACTTCACATAACTATGGCTCAGGATGGTGACTTCTCTCTGATGTTCAGGCCTCTCGCTTACCAGACACTGCACATATCCCTGCTACATCCCCTTGTCCCTGCTATTCTGTGCAAGTATCAGAAATGCTTCAGTTTCCTTCTGCAGAGAATTTGGACCTCCCCAGCTTCAGTCTCACAGTAGCCAAATTTTATCCAGATCTATTCCAGCCCATGTCACAAAGCCTATACACTCAAGGCCATGTGCAAATTATTTGGAAGTATGCAACTGAAATTGCTGTTAAGACATAAAGTTTCACATGAAGCTGCACAGTTCACAACAGGCAGCTATGAGACTAAGATTGGGTGGAATGGTAGAGAGCTATTTCTTAGCAGAAAAAAGAACTAGGGGAGGTTGCTTTTAATTCACACAAGTGCTTTTGTTTTGTTTCAAACTATCTTCTAAAACCTATAGCGACAAGTTTATAGTTTTAAATCCAATGAGTCTGCCAGCTCTTATTAAACATTTGCTTTATCGACTTCTCTTAGCAGCCTTGATCTGTGAACGTTTATTTCATTTAATTTTATTTCCTCCAGTCTTGCCATTTTCTTCTTTTACTTTGCCCTTTGGATATATCCCTTTGGCCTTGGAAACGTCTAATGTGCTCTTCTTTGAAATAAGGATATCACAAGTAAGTTAGACAATTGAATTAATGATGATATACTGAGCAGCCCTAAGGTAGCTGGGTTTTTTTCTTCTTCCTTCTTTTAATTAAGGCTTTGGCCAGCTAAACTTAGAAAAGAAGCTAGATATTCAGTCACTGGAAAACCAATTAAAATGAATCAATTAAAACAACACACAGTTCTTAGAATATGTCTGGCAAAGTTTTGTTATTTCTTTTAGCCTATGGTCTATTGCAAAAAAAATTCTGGACACATAGCCCAGAGGACGCCTATGGAAAAAAGAAGGCCTGGTAATTAATATACTTCTGAAGACGGGAGCAAAGGAGAATGGTACCTACTAGAATCACATTCATTAAATCAACCTGAAACAATTAAAATAATAGATTCATCCTTTTGTAAAACAATACATTACCTTCCAGGCAGGAACATGATTATTTGCTAAAGATTTCATCACATATCTAAGGCACTTGTGTAAAAGTCAATTAATCTGATGTCAGTTCTCATTACATACACTATAAGGGTTATTGAACCATTTGTGTATAGAAAATATTCTATTGCGTTTAAAGATCAAAGGCAGTTGTAAGAAGATAAACCAGTTTGGGATTATATTTGGTTTGTGTGCCAATTGTTGTATACTGTGAATTAAAGTTCATTAATGACCTGTTTCTTTATTCTGCTCACAACACAATCAGCAGCATATTGGAAAAATCCATGATAGATATTCTTTTATCTAATGAAGTCATTCAGCCTCTGATCCTTGTCTATTAGATGTGACCAACATATTTTAAGCTGCAGTAAAGCAAAAGAAGAGGAAAAAGAATGTGTGATCTTTCAAATACAAATTAAAAAAATATTTAAAAGACAAGTTTTGTTTATAGGCAAGTTGTATCATCTTTACGCCAATTAAATAGCTCTTTTCTTTGCAAGTCATTAGCTCAATGGACTGAGTCATGGAGCAAAGTGTTCAGTTTAAGTAAGGGCATCAGATACAAGCCTTTAATAAACAGAGAAAGAAAATTTCGTCAAAGTATATGAATGCTAGCTTCAGTGATGTGATGGTAAATTGGCGAGAAGCTATGTGTTCAGGTGCTCCAACGCAGATTGAAATTCCCAACATGAGACATCCAAATCTGATAATTTTGAAGTTCACATGTTTCCATGCAACTGTTGTTCTTATTTATTTATTTATCTTTTCATAGATGGGATAGGGTTAGGCTGTGAGGAGTTGTAACCCTATTTTTTTTATTTGTGTTTGATGACATGAAGGCGGGATAGCAATGGAGAAATGAAGAGGGAAGCATGATGTGGTCAAAACAAGGAATTAGTAAAACAATCTCTGTAGAAGGGTGGGGAAGGCAGGAATGAATTTGTCAAGGATGTTGCAGTGCTTGAGAATGTAGAAGCTGAGAACTTGGACAAGAGCCATCTGTATCTGTTGATGGACAGCTATTGTAAATGGCATGCAGAATAAACTTAGGGTAAAAGGAGAACTGAAAGATGTAGTTGTTGGGAAAATAAATAGAATTGAAGGGTTTTTTAATTGCTGCTTAGACAGAAGAAAATAAAACACCTTTGTACTGTGAAGGTGTCGAGGGTTTGGGCCGGATCGGCCCAAGCAAGCCGAGCGACAGATGTTCCCTCTCTCCTGCCGAGCAGGAGAGAGAGAAGAGAGACTAGTTTAGTAAGAACTAAACTACTTTAATGAAATATAAAGAATAAAATAACAAAAGAAAATAATGAAATATATACAAAACCGTATCAAGCTCCCAGGATGACAATCACGTCACCAGCAGGCACTGGGGAAGTCCCAGACCGGACTCAGCGACGGAAGGGAACTGGATTCAGGAATACATGGGTCAGGATCAAAGGCAGACGAACCGATGGAGTCCTCCTCGGACGCCGGCCATTGAAGAAGGAAAGCAGGAGTCCCAGCTCTTGCAAAAGCCCAAGCAAGTCGGA
>VZSF01010037.1:1546844-1778777 GCA_013398295.1 Chionis minor | reverse complement strand
GGCGAGCCGAGCCGAGCCCGTGTGAGTCCTTACGTCACCGCCCAGGGCCCTCCACGTCCATCCCGGGGCTCTCGAGTGCTCCTTGCAAACGTGCCAAATCCCAGGGCCGCCTCCGCTCGGCCCCGCTTCACACGTGCTCCCCCGGCCGGAGACGGCCGCCGGGGCAAAGCCCAGGCCGGGAGAGCCCCCCCCGGCGTCAGCCCTCATGGCCCACCGGACCCCCGGGCCCCGCCGGTGGCAGGGTCCGGAGGCGTCCGGGCGGGCCGCGCGCCCCGGGATGCCGCCGGCCGTGTCATCTGCCCCGGCAGCACTCCACCGCCTCGGCGCAACCTCCCCGGGCTTATGTAACTCCCCGGCTGGAGCGGGGCCAACGGCTCCATCGCCGGCTGTGCCGTGGCCGCACGCCGGCCCGCGGGTCACCCGTGGGGTCTGCCCCGGCGCCCGGGCCCCCCGCCTGACGTTAACTGCTTCCCCGCCGCACGGCAGCCCGGACCCCTGCGGCCCTGCGGCAGGGAGGGCTGGCCGGCGCGTGCGAGCCACCGGCAGAGCCGTCCGCCTCGTCTTCTCTCATCTCGTCGGATTATCCGGCGCGGGGATGACAACTCCCTCGTCCCTCCTGCGGCATCACCTGCCAGGGAATGTGCTGACACAGGCGGCACTGGCTAAGCTGTCCCCACCACCACTAGCAGGGACGGTGGAGGTGGCACGTGGCCCGGAGCTGCTGCCCCTGCCCTGGAGTGGCACCGCGTGGCCCTGGTCTCCCCCCTGCTTCCCGGCACAGGCAGCTCGGCCCAGCCTGCGGCCGGGGGAGGCTTCACACCTGCTCGTGGGGTTGGACAGGAAGGTGGGCTCCGCCGTGGGGCTGCGCTGCCCCACAGCCGCGGCCTGTGGCTGCTCCCATCCATGGTGCCCTCGTGGGAGCTGGCAGAAGGGATGCCCTGGATGCCTTGGCCCAGCAGAGGTTTGGAGGCCCAGGAGCATCCCCAGGGTGGGGAATCAGCTTGGGGCAGAGGATGGGGGACAGGGAATAGGATCTGCTTGGGAGAGCTGCAGACTAACAGGGCTGCCTGCTTGGAAAGTTTCCATGCGAGTGGCATGTCCTGTCTCAGGTTGCCTGGCTGTCCCCATGGGGCCGGAGGTGGCCACAGCTGTCCCCATGCAGGGGGAGCAGCCCAGGAGGGGCTGCCAATGGAGGAGAGCCCTGCCTCTCCCACGGACAGCCCTCGGGGCTTGGAGACACCCCCAGGGGCCGGCTCACCCCACAGGGATACCCCGTCCCCTCCCACCTTCCCCAGCGGGTTGGGCTGGTCCTCAGGCTGTCCCCAAGGCGGGTGTGACGCTGGGCTCGGCTGTGGGCCATGGCACGTGGGCACATCCAAGAGACCACGTACAGGTGGGCTACAGTGTCCACAGTCCTGTGAAAAGGTGGCTGTACAAAGCCTGGCCTTTGTCCTCTCCCAGAGATGTCCCCTTCGTGGCTGCTACCCCAGACACCTGGCAACCGTGGCACCCTCCGCTGCCCCTGTCCCTTCTCCTGGGAGATGTGACCCCACTGGCGCCGTCAGCCCACGGGAGAGCACGTCCTGCCAGCCGCACCTCCTCCCTGTCCCCATGAGACTGCGGTGGCAGGAGGTGGCACATCCCGGCACTGCATCTGAATCCGGGTACTGCTGTCTCCCCGTGGGCTCCCACGAGCATCGGCTCTGCCCTGGGGAGTGCTGAGCACGGGCTGGGCCCCACAGGGTGCTGGGCAGGGTCTACAGCCCCCCGGGTCTCCAGGTGGGTGACCTGCTCCCTGGATGCTGCTGGCAGCAGGTTTGGGGCAGTTTGGGGCATGGGCCACCCCTGGGACTGGCCCAGCCCAATGCCAGTGGTGGCTTGGGAAGAGAGGACAGCTGGAAGGAGGGATTTGAGCAGCTCCAACAGCTCCTTTCTGGGAGGGATCCGTAACTCACACACACAGGGGAGGGTTGGGCAGTAGCCTCTACGGTGTCCCATCGGTGCTGCCAGGAGGACACCCCTTGCCTTTGGCAGCTGGCAGGTCCAGCAGACCCGTCACCCACCTGGAAGCAGCCACCCTGTTCTCTCAGGTGATGGGACTGTCCCCGACTTGTCCCGTGGCTCTGAAAGCTCTGCGGTATCGCTGGGGTTTGCCGCAGGGGTTACACTCCTCCCGCTGGGACCTGGCAGGTGTCGGAGCCGGTCACAGCCTCAGCCCCCCGCTTCCTAAACCGCTTCCTTCCTGGACGCTGCGGTGAGAAGGTCACTTGGCTGGACACCCGCCTTCACTGGGGCCGCACCCAGCCTGATTGTGGCTGTGACCCTCGGCTGGAAGCCACCCCGCTGGCAGGGACTCCCCGAGAGAGGGGAGGCAGCCACAGGCAGCCTGTCCCGGGCAGGACAAGCCCCCACCCCTCTGCTCGCCGACATGACATGCACCCACCCCACGAGCCCCTCTCCCGCCCCTCAGGTCACCAGCAAGGAGGAGCGCAGCCCTCTCCTGTCCCCAGCACCAGGCTGGTGGCACTAGCCAGCTGCAGCTCCTGGCAGCTGCCTCGTGGTTACTGAGCTGGAGTGAAAACAGGCCGGGGACAGCCCGAGCAGGGGAATCCCTCTGCCTCCCCTGAAGAAGGCCAAGGGCAGCAGAAGAAAGAGGCCAGCCAAGCTTGTTTGATAGCTTTATTGCTTCTGTGATATGACTGAATCGATGTGACATAAAGCCGGCTTGGAGGAGCCTGCAAGACTCTTGCCCTCCCTGCCTAGAGGGGAAATTAAAAAAAAAAAATCGCGGAACCTAAAACTAATTTAAAAAACTCATCGAGTTCTTGCACCTCAGCTCGGTACAGTACCAGCAGGCGCACTGGCCTTTGGAGCGAGTCCCTGTGCGAGGAGCCGGTGCCCGGAGGGGCTGGGTAGTGGCGCGGGTCAGTGGCACCGCAGGACACGTCTCTAACACTGCGCTTGTACCTATGGCGTGTGCCGTACTGGTGCCACTGGGGCTCAGTGTGGCGGCCGCCTCCCTGCCAGGCACTGTGGAAGCCCTTGCGCATCCCGGGTGCTGCCCGTCCCCACCCTGCCCACCCCTGTCTGATACAGACAGACAGACATCCCTGTCCCAACACCCTCCCCCTCTCCCGGCAGCGCCCACGCAGAGGGGTACAGCAGCACAGCGGGGCAGGGCCTCTCCGCTGCTCCCTCCCGGGAAAAGGAGACACCGGAAGCCCAGAGACGCTGTGCTGCGGGATGCTGAGCTGCAGGGGACCCCACTGCTGCCCCGGGCTCCCCGGCTGTGCTGCCTCCGTTTGGCACGTGCGAGCTTGAAGCCACAGCATGGCCGGCCCTAACGGGGTGAGCTGGTGGAAGGAGCCTGGTGGCGGGCGCTGGGGAGGGCTGTACAGCACAAACGCATGTGTAGCCCACGCTCGCGGTGTGGTCAGTGCAATAGCAGCTCTCCGGCAGCCCCTCTCCCCCGGAGCAGCATGCGCTGGCTGGCCTGCAGCTCCCCAGACCTGCTCCCTGCACCAGCCGCAGCAAAACCCCACTGCGGCAGCCGGCTCCTCGACCTCCCTGCGCCTCCCCGGCCTCTCTCTAGGCAGGTTCCCTGCCACCCGAGTGGCCTTTCCGCACCACAGCGCGTCAGAGGCACCAGGCAACCCCGCTCTATATTTAGGCTGTGGAGAATTCCCCTGGGCTCTCCCTTCCGAGCTGAAAAGGTGAGTCACTGCGAGGGAGAGGCCAAGACTCACATCCGTCCCACTGACCCTGCTCTGACCCGCGTGCACCGCTCCGAGCTGGCAGGACTGCAGCGTTTCGGAGGGCGGGAGGTGGCTGCAGGTGCAGGCAGGGAGGCAGCCAACGGAACAGCATCCAGGAGCGAAACCCGGCGCTGCGCACTGCTCCCGGGCCTGGGGCGCACACCCTCAGCGCCTGGCTGTAGGGCTGCTCCATGGGTGCGCTTGCCCCACCAACGTCAAATGGGACAGTGAGTTACAGGGGAGCCTTTGGCCCCCAAAGAACCCCCCAACCTCTCTTTCCTTCTACTTGCAGGTCCTGACCCACCAGTCACCCTGGGCCACGCACTCATCTCTTCGGCCTGGAGACCCCCATCAAGGTGGAGGGAAGGGCTTGGAGTCACCTCCCTGATCTGCAGGGACAGCTTCCCATCAGGATCTGTCCCCGGCCGTGGTGGGGAGCTGGGATGCCAGGGAAAGCAGAGCAGGGGCCATGCTCCCTCCACGGACCTGGAGCCAGTGAGCTGGAAGATAAGGTGCCCCATAGCTTTGTAGTGCTCAATAAAACAGGGTAAATCAAATTAATGGCATCACAAGCCTCCGTGGGGACGCTTCCCCCAGTGGGTGGAAAGGAACCCAGCACAGACACCAAAGCCTCTTTAGCCCCCCCTCCTCCTCCTGGCTGCAGCCACCTGCTCTCTGGCATCTCAGCTCACTGTAGCGTACGGATGCCGCCCGTCATCCCATCACCGCCCCAGGGCTCCCACAGCAGCTGGATAAAGACCCCGTTCAAGCACCAAGGCAGAGGGTGGGTGCCCACCCTTCCCCAGCCACAACCTCAGCCAGGTCCAGCCCAGGCACAGCCCCACTGCCACCATGGCAAGGAGTCTACAGATGATGGTCCCAGGTCCAGGCTGACACGCAGGAACTGCAAAGAGAGTGGTGCCTGGCAAGAGCCTTGGAAATCCAGTCCCTCAGGCTCCTTGAGCAGGAAAAGCAAATTGGGGTAGAATATTCAAATGCGTATCTGCCACAGCACGTGCCCAAAATCCTGCTGGAAAACCTACAGAGCATCCTCGTGGGAGGCACTGCCAGGGCAGGCGTGTACTCGGGGAAGCAGGGACCACCTGGCTGGGAGGCCAGAGGGACAGGGGAAGGGACATGGGAAGGGGAAAAGGAAGGGAGAGCCTCCCAGCATCTGTCTTCTGCGGCCTGGAAGAGGCAGGATCCTTGAGCAGCTCCCAGACTACAAGGCAAGCAGCAGCTGCAACCAGAAGCTGGACAAGACTTGCTCCTGAGCGAGCTCCTTGGCTTTGGGTGCACCAAGCAGGAGAGGCTCCTGAGGGGCAGGGCCCACGCTGGTCCGTGAACAGCACCCAGCACCGCATCCTGAGAGCCACCTCTGCCTGCAGCCTCATCTCAAAACATTCCATACAGTTTGCTCTTCTGCCCCATGCCCGGGTCATTGCCTGCCCCTCCTGCAAATCCCCTCTGGGGTCTTGGACCCGGAGCCACAGCCCCCTGCGAGTCAGCGGGAGCAGAGGTGGCCCGGGGGAACCACGCGAGCCCTGCTCTGAGCATGCCTTGTCCACGTTAGGGTCACGCTCTCCCTTCAGCTCAGAGCAAGGTGCAGCGCAATCCTTGGGGTCTATCAGATGCTGAGCCAGGACCATGAGCCCAGCCAGCATCCCTCCGGGATCCTCCCTCCACTGACCCCAGCACGGGCTGGCTGCACGCCAGTGCCTCAACTCACAGGGACTCGGCTCGGGACGGTGCCCATGGGCACAGACCATCCTGCTCCAGGCTAGGAGAGCGTAGGAGCTGATTTCCACCTGTAACCGTTCCCCCTGTGATCCCCCTTGGGCCCACGCTCTCCAGGTGGATGAGACTATCTCGCTGTCCTCGTACTCGGCCACATTGCTCAGTTTATTCCAGCTCCTCTGAAATATGTATACAAATCAAATGTGCAAATACTGCATCTCGGGACCAAGACAGCAAAGGAAGGGACGTGCTCCTGAGAGCAGGAGGAGCAGCAGTGCTAGAGCAGCACGGGAGGAGCTTGGAAATGAAACGAGCAGGGGCCGAGCAGAGGGTGAGGGCTCCCAGCAGGCCCCCACCCGTGCCAGCAGGCTCCATCATCACTGAGGTCACACATCGCTTAAACAGGGAACATGATCGAGTCTGGAACATAAAACAAACATCTTCAGCAGCCTGCTCTCAAACTGTAAAGCTTCCGATCTCTCGGCAAGATCTGACCTCCTTCCAAAGAACAAATGACTCCCCTCCCCCACAAAAATAAAGTGAGATGCTGTCCAGAAACGGTGACACCATTCTGCATGGACTCCACGGGGGCCCTGCACAGCAGGCACAAACCAAGAGGCCTGAAAGCCTTGAGCTCCTCTGCGCCATGAGCGGCAGGAAGGTGGGGAGGGTCTGCTGCAGGCAGAGAAAGCCATCAGCTCCCTGCTCCACCTTGGGGTCGGGGCAGAGGCAGAGCAGGGCAAACGGCTATGGAAAATGCAGCCAAGTAAGTGGCTGCTGTTGCCGCCTCTATCTGGGAAGCAAGGAAAAGTGCAGAAAAACAAACCCATGCTCATCTCCAACCAGAAGCTCCAAGTGGAGAAGGAGGGAAAGCCATTATTCTCCCTTCAAATTATAGCAGCACCAACGACACCGAAGTTTTGGACGGATTTGTTTTCCCGGGGAAAGGTCTGAGGCCGATGACAACGCAGATGGAGCATGGAGAGGCCAGGCTTTTCACAGGGCTGTGCACAAGCAGACTTTGCCTTGCACCTTGGCATTTCTAGTACAATTCCAGCAGAGTTTCTTTTAAAAAATAATACTTTGTACATTCAGGCATTGCTGCCTCGGGGCAGCGTCACCTCCCATTTGGCACAAATCGTTTTATTCACAAACCTTTCTTCTCTCTCCTGAGTCTTTCCTGTGTAATTCAGGACACAGAAGATCCGCCTGTGATGCAGAGTTCAAGAACTGCCCACTCAGCCCCTTGCCCACCTCCTTCCAGCTCTAGGCCTGGAGGCAGCAGATGCAACCCTCGTGCAGACTGGCAATGCACGAGGGTCTTGCCAGAGCACCTGGGCATCTCTGTGTGTCTTCGGTGAGGTGGGATTCTTGCAGGGGGCTGCCAGTGCCTGCTCCCAGAGCTGCAGCGTGTGTCTTCATCTCCTCCCTCGGAGGCAGTGGCTGCAGCCACTCAAATCCCACTGGTTAGGTCAGTGATGACTCGGGCTTTCACCAGCTTCCGCAGGAACTCCTTCTCCCGCTGGATGTTGTGCGTCCAGGACTGCAAGGAAATGGGAAAGACAAGTCAGCAGCTATCTGGGCCAAGCATGCTCCCGTCCCCCACGTCGTGACAGACTCCAGCTGGGGCAGGGCAGTGGCTTCTGCCAAGGAGACAGACCCCGCTGCAGACCAGAAGAGCCCTTGCGGACAAAGGGCCTTTTCTTATCTAAAGCCAATACATCCAGCAGGGGCAGACCCGTGTACCTCAAGCAGGAGCTCTCCCCATGGGCTGGGTGAAGTTTTTTTGTCATGGCGAGATCTGTAGCCCAGGTGCCTTCACCTTGGGCAGATGTAGCTGCCTATGGTGCCCTCCCAAGCCACTGCATACAGAGAGTCCAACAGCGCAGCACTACTGGTGATGCGTGCCATGGAACAGAGCTGGCAGAGAACACGGTGGCAGGACACATCGCACCCACATACAGCTCCCTGCCAAGGGAGGTCCCTGGGGAATGCATGGGGGTGCATGCAGCTGAAAAGCTCCAAGACCAGCCCCATCAAGGCCCCCTCTTGCCTCCACTAGCCCTACCAAGAGGAAATCACATGCTAAAGGTTACACTAACACAGTGCGAAGGGTGAAATGGTCACATCCCCCAGGCAGGCATTTCAGGGAAATGATTGCTATAGCTGGTGTCAGCCCACCCAGATGTGTTCCCTACAGCAGGCTTTAGCCATAATCACAGCATCTGCTGTCACCCCCCTGCACTGGTACTATTAAAGCACTTAATGAAAGCATTAAGTGGTGTGTTCCCTGGGGACACCAAGGCAAAGCAGGGAAAAGCAACTTTCCCCCAAATTCTCCAACAGGACAAGAATCTCAGTAAATGGATCCAGGTCTCCAGCACAGTGTTCTGGCCAACAGGTCATCTGAGCTCTAAACACGATCTGGACCATGATCGTGTTCTACAGAAGCCTCCCTAAAATGGCCTCAAACCAACAAAGCACCAGCCCAACAAGCCCTCTGGGGGCACTTTGTCACTGCTATCTAAACCCAGTTTACCCACTGCAAAACCACGGGCACGTGCCCGCAAATGGATGCTGCAAAGGGTGCACCAACAAATAGGGCCACACGTGGTAAACTGTGCTGGTGCTCTTTGGGACTCTGAAAATGCAGAAGACTCCACCTCTAAACTGAAAAGCTGCTGTCCAGAAACAACTCAGTTGCTTGGCTTCTGCTAGCATAAAAGCAGAAACTGAAAACTGGCACTGGGAAGAAAGCTGGCTTGTGAAAGGAAAAAAAGCATGAATTTCAGAAAGCAGCAGTGGGAGTGATGGTGGTGCAGAGCAGAGGGACCTGGGAAAGCAAGGCGGTGTGTGCCTGCCACTCCGGGGGACAGCCACGATCTCCCAGCGCGCTGGTAACAGTCCCACATGTGGCATGTCAGCTGGGGGTCCTGGGCTTGGCCCCCACCATGCAGCAACGTCTCTTCTGACAATGCAGCCCCTTGCTAGGAAGGCACGGCACTGGCAGAGGCAGCCAAGTGTGCGTGCGTGCTCCTGCCAAAAGGCAGCCAGCAGCTGTCTGCTGGCACAGAGGCCACGCCAGGAACACTAGTCTCGATGCATCCACTTACATCTGGCTGGGCTTGTTGTTCAAAGCCTATCTGGAGCACCAGGGAGCCCCATGTGCCTGATACATCATAGCACAAGCTGATCCCTCCTTCACATCCTTCAGCCTCATCAAACGTAAGTCAACTGGTTTCACTCACTGCAACCTGCTTGCATCCCCTGGCACAAATGTTAACTGGGGAAGCAGCCACTTCTAGGCAAACTCAAACCACCTAAAACGTCACCTCAGGCCACATGCAAGTGCTTTATCTGATGGCAAGGGGAAATCTGCTTTCGTGAAAGGTACAAGTGGAGCAGGAATTTAGGTACAAGAGGTGGATAATAAAACTGCGGGTGATACAATTGCAGTCTCTTGCATTACAGCTAGGTCTGGCTCCAGCGCTGGCCGCAAGGCTGCTGACAAGACCTAAAAACCTCTGGCTGTTCAGCTTCCACGCTACTCTATGCCCTGGGCACTGCCACAAACTCCTCTTTCCAAGCAGAAAGCCACATGTAAGAGAATTCAGCCTCCCACTTGATCCGTGCATCTTAGTGGTGTCTGCAGCAGTACTCCCAAGCGTTTTGTGGTTGAATGTAAGACCACAGAGGAAGAGGATTCCCTGGCAAGGAGGGGCTTTTGTCCCCGCTAAAGAGGGCTAGCAGGGTGCTTGGTGTGGGGCTGCTCCCCCCACGCCTGACAGCAACGTGGGCAGGAAGGATGAGGCATATCTTCAACACCAGCTCCGGTTACTGATTACAGGAGAGGGACTCACCCCACTGACAGACAGAGCTAATCAGGCGAAGGAAGCTGCATTCCTGCACCAGCGGCCGCAGTGGGAAGAAGAGCTGGAGCATATTTCTCAAAACTGCCAGACAGGCAGGCACCTTGCTCCCATTGCCCTGACAGGGGAACGGTAACAAAATACACCCTAAATAACACGCCGGGTAGCATGTACCGCTGTCAGGTAGGAGGGCTCTGTGAGCCGGCTGCAGGGTCTCATGGAAAGCCAGGTCTTGGCAGGCTCAGGGTTGCTTTGGGGCCAGGACCACATACGGCTGTTGTAAGGGGAACTTATTTTTTGCCACCTTTCACTGGGTAAGCTGCAATGTTCTGGGTAACCACGTGTGCAGGCAAGTTGTCCTGGAAATCTTTCAGCTGACGCAGTGTCCTGAGCCGCAGCAGGATGATAAGAAACAGGCAATGGTCTGGCCAACTGTGTCCCCACAGACACAACTGTGCTGTCAGAGTGCTCATTTTGACATTTTAAGCAGAGGATCGTGAGCAGGATCCATGCATGGAGGATGATTACCTGAAACGGCTGCAATGCTGGTGGTTTATTCCTGCTACTACTGCAAAGGTGGCTTTTCCTGCCCTTGGGTCCTGGATGCGCTTTGGCTGCGCTGGCAAGATGCTCTCTGTCCCTTCTGCTTTGACCCGTGCACACCGAGACGTTACTGCCTCATTTCCTATTCCTGTATGTGGGATTGTTCACAAACCTCCGGCCCCAAGTCCTGAAGCTACACCTTAGCACCACAAGCAGAAAACTCTGGCTTTTCTCTTATGAATCTGCACCTCCAGACAGCGACGGAGCGGCTCGGAGCATTCACATCTCTGCACGTCACCCCCACCACTGTTCCTGCAACCTGGCAGACCGGCTCTGCGCTCTCCCCCTTCCACCGCTCCCATCAAGCAGGTGGCTGGACAGCTTAGAATCATAGAAAGACCTTTAAGATCATTGAGTCCAACCATTTGTTTCCCCGTGTGCAAACAAACAGACTGATTATCTGAGCACACAGCAGCAGTAATGAACTTCTGCGAGCTCCATCAGGAACGTCCCAGGAGGCTCCAGAGCCCTTCTTGCTGTTTGGGGATCAGGCTGCGATTTCCTTTGCTTCGGGTGTCTCTCTGATTAGTAGATGCCTGCTCTTTTCAGCACAGAAACAGCAGGAGGAGAGTCACTCTGCAAGCAGATGCACTGTTATGGCTGTCCATCCCAGAGAGGTGGCAGTGAGTCTGATTTCTGATCGTTTGGTCACAGTTATTAGATCAAAATTTATCATCAGTTGAAGCCACCTTTCAGGGTTATGCAAATGCAGCAGCCCCACACCACCTGTCCTTTTTTTTTCGATGACTCCATGAGGAAGCACAAAACATCCTCTGTCCCTTCAAGAGCAGCCAAATAGAGTATTTTAAGACTAAGAAAATGTTTCAGAGACCAACACAGGAAGACGATAAGCTCCCCATCTGTAATAAATTACAATTGGGGAATGCCTCAGCCTCACAGCACATTAGTCTTATCAAGTATATTGCAATATCTTAAAATACAGGGAGATTAAATCGGAGAGAGTGAAGTCAATGAGGAATGCAGTCAAGAAAAACAGCAAGTTGCAAAGCAGGAGGTTTCTTAGTTCCGTTACATCCTCTGTATTTCTGCAAGTCAGCAGCACTCCTCCCAGAAAACCTGCGCAGAAACCACAGCAGCAGCAAGAAGTGCTACTTCACTGGTAACAGTCGGTTTCCAGTCTCCACTGGCGCTAATTTATCTCTACCTTTAACCTTCATTGCCTTATCTCTAGACCTGCTTATTTTTCGTGATTCTGCCTTGCCCACACCCTTGCTTTGGTCCTGGTATGGTGACCATGCACACTAGGTGTTTTATGGCCACCCCTGAGCCGCAGTTTCACCTCCCAGTGCACCTCCTCGGGACACCAGTGCCCAGCCTCATTCAGCACCCGTTGCCCCCTCCTCCCTCAGTCCATCCACCAGGACGTGGCAGCACTGCAGACCACCCCGTCCCACCTGCACCCTTGGGAGTCACATGTTCTGAAACAAAAGGGAGGGCTGGGCACCCTCCTCTTTTCACGTTTAGGAGATTTACTCACAGCTCCTTTAAGCCCAGTCATTCTTATGCCAACGTGAAATTCTAAACAACTCTTTTAGCTCCTGCTTATTCTCAGTATATACAGAGACAGCCACTGTATCTCTTCTCAGTCTTCATTTTACCAAGGTAAACAAGCCATGTCTTCCTCCTACCAAAACAAGCTGTTCATTTCCCCTATGAAAACTGGGAAATTTCCCAGAAGTGTAGTAGCTCCTTCTGTCCCTATTTACCCTAAATTTACTTCTCATGAACCAGAAAAAAGACCCACCATTGCCTCATGCGGAGGCAATTCTCTTCCTCTACAAGAAAGCCTTTCCTTGAATCTTTCCAGAACTCTATTTGCCTTTGTTTCCCACAGCAACACCTGAGTTGTCCTGTGATTTATTTGGACCTATCTAAGCACTTTCTTCCTCTGCCTTTGCCAAATAATGCTATCCCAGCTTAGAGTCAAAATTTCTGGTATTGCCCAAAACAGCACGACCTTCCATTCATACTCTTAGGTTTCATGCCACCCAGTTTACTCCCATTCTCAAGGTGCGCATGGTCTTCCTGGATGGTATTTTGATCCTCCCTTGTATTGACCCCACCTAGTTTTGTCTCATCACAAATTCCACTTGCACACCAATGCTTTCTGTGCCAAAAATCATTAAAGCAAACACTAAACATGACCTCCTGCGGGGGAACTCCCAGCCATCCATTCAGTGCTGCTCTTTGTATTCTCCTCCAGGGAGACTATTCACATACAGGTGTTGCACCAAACCGTAGCTTCTGAAGCTTAACTAACAATATCTCACAAGGCACAGTATCGCATGCTTAACTGAACTTCAGACAGACTAAGCTACTACGCTTCCTCTGTCCTCAGAATGATTTTTTTTTTAAAGTCAAATACAGATATTAAGTTAGTTTTTGTAACCTGCCTTCGGTAAATCCATGTCATGTTTGCTTTTAGGATTTAATTATTCTTTCATTTAAACTCTGCTCTGAAGTTCTGAATAGCACCTCTGAGGTCAGATTAAGAGGTCTGAATTTGACAGGATTATTTTCCTTGCCTCGCTCCCATCCCCCCAGAAAAAGAAAGGAAAGAGAGGTATTATGCCTTCTACAATCTAATCCTGTGGAACCACACGTAACCCGATAGATTTACTGAGGACCTTTTCCTCTGGACTCGCACCTTAGTTGGCTCAACAGCGCAGTGGTTGGAACAGAGATCGTCTCTCAGGCTCTCGCACCTACTGCGTTAGCTTCAATGGCTTTTGCCTTTCACTGCTGACCCAGTCACTTTCTATTTCTATGAACTTCTCATGGTACACCATCCTTTCCCTCATGTTCATCATATTGCCCTTATGGAGATAATATATTCATTCATGTGGTTCCCACTTTGGCTATTTAATCCCCACGCCTTCTGCTTCCTTCACCTCCCTGGATACCACAGCCCTGGTAATTCTTGCCTTCTTTCCATATTGTTTGTTTGGCAGTGGGACTGTCCAGTGTTTGCTTACTGTCCTTTGCGAGATCTTTGCCAGTTTCCACTTTATCCTTGTTCCTTCCAACCATCAGGGTGAAGCCTCCTCACTGCCTGATGCTCTCCCCCACTCGTCTGTTATTTCTAACACCACAGTAAAGCAGTTGTTTACGGAGTTACATCTACAGCCTTTTCCTGCCAGTTCCCACCTTGCTGCAAATGTGAATTACAGATAATTTTTTGCACTTTTTAAAAAAAAAAAAAGTCAAGTCCACAATGAGCCCACAAGCTGTTCCGTGCATCTGCTTTCTGCAGCCTGTTCTCCTAGGCTAGGCCTAAATTCAGAAAGGTCTGAACACATATCCCAATTCCACTGAGTGCCCCGCCAGCACTGCTGAGTGTCACCCCGCAGTCTACATACAGCCCTGGTTACTGAGCTCCCTCCTTTTGGAAGCAAAATCTGAGTTATAACATCCCTTCTGCTGCCTTTCCATTTAATTTAACCATGAAGGCACCGGATCAAAGGCTATTTCCCAAAACATCCCTCTGCAAGGTCTTCATGCCTGCTAAAAATAGCTCAGAAAGGCCACCAGCTCTTCTTGTGCCCTTACGGGTGGTGATAAGAGCTGTGCTAGCTAACGCATCTCGTGATACCTGGGCTTGCTCCTTGACAGTAATACTGGCTGCTATCGTACATCTGCGATCGTGCGATTTCTGGCGGTACCTAGCACCCCTACGGAGACTTGTGTTCCATGTTGGGGTCAGCAGCTGGGCTTTAGCACACCCCTGTAGATCTTTTAACGTCTTTTCCTACAGAGATCTTGTCCAAACCCTAATTCTGTTTTTGTCAGTCCTACAGCCTTACCTTCCTTGCTGTTATTAGCGCAGAGCGGTACCCCCAGAAGTGTTACCATAATTCTGGGTCCTACTGAACAAGGCGATACCTGTGCTCTGGTCGTGACTGCTATTCCATCAATCTTTTCCAGATTTCTAGTACATGGACACGCAGTCCTTATGCGCAGAACAGCATGTGAGGCCTTCATTCAGCCAAAACGCTGTCAAACAGGTGGCTTTTAAACAAAGACAAAAATGTATAAACCTCATCAGTCATCACTGCCGGCCCCGAGAAAAAGCACTGCCCTTTCAGAGTCCCCCTGCCCCAGCCCCTAACCTCCCCCTCCAAAGCTGACCTCCATTTCAGTCTGCACCATTCCTTGTACTCCAATCGCAATTCATCAGCCAGGCTCGAATAGCTGTGTTTTCAGTCTATAAATCACCAGGCTAGACATCTGCCTGGCTTTCAAAGGAGTTTTGTTCTTCTTGTTGGCTACCGCAAACTTTAAGGTACTCGGAGGCCTGAAGCAGCCCAACCACCCCCTCCCAAGCAACTTGCGTTGATTTAAAATGCAAAGGACGGCTTCACAGAGAGAGCCCAGATGATGATAAAGCACTATTGTTTCTGCCTTTATGGGCCAAGACTCCAAACTTGATGTTTGCGGATTATTCTGAGAGGTAGCTGCTGGCGGGGAGAGACAGAAACAAAGCTGTGTGTCACTGCGTGCTGCAGACCACCTCCCCTGGCCCTTATGACAGCCCTTACACTGGCTGAATAAGAAGTGTTACAAGATGGTGTCCTCCAGCGTCCCACAAAGACCTGCCGGGGAAGGGGAGCCAATGATCAGAAAGAAACCATCAAAGGCAGTCGTGCCACCTCCCCCTCGGGTCAGGCAGCAAGTCACTGAAGTGCCAGGCACAGCTGTATCAAAGGAGCTGACACCTCCAACAGCATCGGCGCTGGCGCTTGATCTGCTTCCACAGTGAAAAGGAGACCAGTCAGCAGCTCCACACAAATGCCGCAGATGGGCTCTGGATGGATAAGGGTGGCTTTTAACCACGCGTTCTCTGTTTTTACTAACCGCAAGCGCGCGAGGCAGTTGGCAGCCAGCTGCTGAGGAGAAAGCTCCGAGGTGACTCCTTGCGCACATTCCTGCTCCTGCAAGAAACGAGCGGGAGACCGAGGCTCACCTCTGGCTCAGGCAGCCAGGGCAGGCTGTGTGCTGCCAGGCTCGGGGCAGAGCACACAGAGGAGGGATGCTGGGAGCCAGTCTCATGCTTCGTTCCCATGATTCAGCACAGCCTCCTACTCTCTCAGTTTCATCAACTCCTTACGGATATGTTTTTACTATTCTAAACACTGTCACTTTCCCATCCTGAAATAATTTCTGCCTGAAACACTAGCCTGTTTTGCCATTAGCAATGAAGGTCTATTGTAATCCTCACAGGCACGTTCATTCATTTTTTTATCTGGAAGTGGCTTCACTCTATTTTAAAATTATTCCCCTTTTTTCCTCACCTCATGGAAACATTTCCATGTTTCCTTTGCTATGTTCCCAGTGGATCTGACACTTCTACATTAATAGAAGACAGTGACCTATGATAAAAATACACTTTTACGTAGCGCTTGGGCAGAAAGCATTACATGACCTGAGCAAGAAATAAAAAGCACAATAAGCTATATCAAAATTCAGCTCAGATGGACTCATTGCCACAAAACCAGAAAACAAAGACTTGGCAAGGACTCAATCGTTTTCTATACAGCATTCGTGGAAGCAGGCAAGGGTCAAAAGCTGTTGTAACGTTATTGGGAATCGGGAAAACAGTAACTGAAGGGAGATAATACACTTGGACATTCTGCATTTTGTAAGTTAAAACAAAGAGACAGGATCAGAGCTACAAAATCACCTGTGAGAATTTACACAACAGCACAGGGTTTACTGGGCAGCGGTCTCCCAGTAACAGACTAGAGAACAGCAGTGTCTTCATACTGCCCAGAAAACCCCTGCGGGAGAGCAGGCCAGGGACTCTGCACCCCTGGCCATGGTGCGGAGAAGAGGAGAGACAAGGAGAGAAGGTGCTGGGCAGCAGAGTTGGGATCGAGGAGCGGTTTTGCACGGCAAGCACTGATCTTCCAGCTCACAGCCTGCAACTGAAAGCACTGCACCAGTGTGCTTCCAGCTCTGCAGAGCACGCTTATGAAAAGTGTCTTCTTCACCAGGTCTGCCTGGATGTACCCTGGCTGGAGCACACCAAGCTACCCAGGACGGAGGGCAAGGAAGCCATCCAGGATTAAACCAGAGAAACTTACTCCCATGAGCATTCAGAAGCACACGAGAATCCGTATGTGTTTTGCAGCCATACTACTCACCAGGGTCCCAAGACCCAATTGGTAACACTTGTGAAGTTCCAGAGCATCTGCCTCCTTGCAGAGCCTTTTCCTCTGGAGCAGGAAACGCCTGCCCAGTCCTCGGCACCCTGAGATGCTGCAAGAGGCAGTGGAGGCAGCTGCCTTCTGAGGCAGCAATTGCAGCACAATCTTGGACCTTGAAGGCTTTTACCCCCACAGGGAAAGCAAAGACTAAGCAAAAATATACACTCGGGCTGCCTGTTTCGCCTCTTGGAAATTCAGCCGCTAGTCCCATAGAGCAACAGGAAAAAAATCACATTCATTTCCACAGAGATTTTATCACCTCAGTCTTGGCATGGGAGAGGCATCTCCGCCCAGCTGTGAGCAAGCGAGAGCATTCTGCTGGCTTTTTTTATGTAATCAGAACAAATTTCTCAGAGATGACTCACAGGGTTTCAAGGGTGTCCAGAGAGATGTCAAACAGGCCTCAAGTGTAAATCAGTGACACACCTTGCCGAGAGGATGCACGCTCGCCGGCAGGTCCGTTCTCCCTGCGGACACCAGGCAAGGGAAGGGGCTCCATGGATGCTCCCAGGGAGGCTCCCACGAGCCACACACACACACGTGTGGTACCTCCAGACCCAGGACGCTGCTGGTGTTTACATTTCCTCTGTAAAGACAGTGACGGTTTCAGGGTGGAGCTGAAGTGCTTCCCTGCAGCTGCTCTCCAGGCTTAAACATTGAAGATTTTTGGTCATCTGGGCTGGAGGAGCCCAGCAGTCAGGGAAAAGATTTGGACTTCAGAAACAGAAGTTCTGCCCCACCAAAGCCTGGTCAAACTGCAGGGGTTCCAGTCTGAGATGTCTTTTATGGTGGAAGAGCTGCATCCCATGGCAATTGTTTCAGTGCTGTGGTACTCCTATGTTAAGCAAACCTCTTCCGCTCCCCTACCCAGGAAACGAGTGCTCCAGCCTTCACAGGTCTGCAGGCTAGATGGAGGACAAAGACAATACTTGCATAATTTCAAGGCACAGCCTGCTTTAGTGGCTCCTTTTGAGGCTAAAATGTAGAGGACGACCAGGAAGAATTAGACCTGGACACAACCCCAGAGGTCCAAAGTAACACTGAGGGAAATACTGTTGGGCATTTGGGTGTCAGAGCAGCAGGAACGGACAAAAACCTTGGTGGAGCTTGGCTCTGCGTTAGTCTTCTTTCACTAGTGCCAAGGGTAACGTTTGGCAGAAGGTGCTAATGCAGGGCAGCCTCCCGATTTGCAAACCACGTGCAGGTCTCTCTTCAAGCGGAGTGTGCAGGGCGCTTCCCATCTAGACTGGGTCAAATCTCTATTTGTGTATTCTTTGAGGGCAACTGCAGAAGACACAACCCAACTATCATGCCCTTCACCTTTCAACTTCACCCTCAGGTGACTAACAATTACCAGCTACCATTAATATTAAATGGGAAAGAAAGAAATGCGATCCTCTCTCTGCTCTTCACATTCCACAATATCACAAACAATTTGTCATATTGGGAGGGGCAGAGGCAGGAGGAGCATTAATTATTGATATTTGGGAACAGATGGCTTTTTTTGTACCAGGGCAGCAGAATGTAAGAGGAGCCTGTGGGTGAGGATGTGAGGATTAGATGGGCAGACACATATCAGATAACCAGCCTTCAAGTGGAACAGGAACCTTCCTCCTAGAACCAGCTTTGCTGGCCTGCAAAGCTCTCATCAACAACCCCGGCTGCAGAAACAAATCCACTGACATCTGAACTAGTGAGGCTTCACTAGAACCTTTCAACGCTCCCTCACCTCCGTACAGAACATCCTGGACATGATGACTGACAGCTTCCAGACAGCAGAGGCCTGACAAACCAGGCACCAACTGGTCTCTCTAAGAGACCCTACCAGTTGCATTTCACATGTTCATCCTCATCTACTGCCCTGTGCCATGTGAGGTTTATTCCTGAGACCACATATGGTGTCCAAGCATGACTCCCTCCTGTCTTCCACTGCCTTCTGCATCCCACTCAGGGTGCTGGCCTCCAGAATCAAAGATCCAAGCGATCTGGACTGGTGACTTCAACCACAGATGCTGTCATCCATCTCTTTTTGTCAATTTTTCCCGTTGACCCACGTAAGGATCAAGAGCAAGAAGACTTCATCCTTCTCAGCTTCTGTCTAGGTTGTCCTTGAGGTCAGAGACACCTACCAGGTTGCATAACAGGCTTGGCAGAGGACACCTGCTGTGAGTGTCCCCATGTCCAAGAGCAGATCGTGGGACTGACATCCTTATGAGACAGAAGGAACTGGGCAAGAGTGATTCTCCACCAAAGGCAGCTAATTCATCAGAGGAGACACAGTGGCACCACAGAGACAAAAGCTTTTCCTGAAACTTTCATGAACAGCCTCTGTACCCACTGTTGGAGCCAGGCATCTGCATCCACTTTCACTCTGGTGTAGTCATGTCTCTGCTGGAAGACTAAGGAACCAGCTGCACTGACTCAGACCTGGGCCCGGGCCACTCGGTGATTATAAGCAGATGCCCAGGGAAGTCAGAACTGGGCAAGCCAATGGTGATACCTCCTCTACTACTGCAAGAATGATACTCCTCAGCTATTTTCCGTTCAGGGATTTCACAAGCCAGACACCACCTTGGCACATAATGACTCAATTCAGTTTTCCGCTCTGGACATACCCCTCAAATCCTGTAAATGGGCATTTGCTTTCCTAGCCAGGACAGATTAAAGCCATGGTTATTCCATTGCACGAGGCAGATTTTCTTGCTACCTCCACAGGTCTGGAAAGTACCACAGGACCAAAATATCCAGCCCCTTTATATACGGGGGACCTCCTCACGGTCTCTTCCCAAACTCAGTTTGTTCTCTTGGCCTCAGCTGAGAGGTTGTTCCAAAGCTTCATTACTCTGATAATTAGACATGCTCTTCTCATTTTTCAAGCTGACTAATCACCGATTTCTAATTCCTCTGAGTCTGCCTAGGGTCATACAGCCTGCAGCCTGTGAGAGTCCTAAGACACGTACAATCTTGCGATTTGGAAAAACACAACTTCCCAGCTTCCCTCTTGGCCTGAATCAATGGCAAAGGGCTCGAGGTGAACAAATGCCAAGTTCCAGGAGACAGCTACTGTCCGTGAACAATACAACTTTTCACAACATGAAGTAGGACAGAGAAAGTTTTCCTACCTACGAGCCAGTGAAGAGGGGGAAGCAATCTTAAAAAGACCTGGGCCACATCTGTGCTGTGAAAGATTGAGCTCTACCAAAAAAGCAGCAAACCTTCCCACTCTAAAAGCTTTGACCAGTATCCAAGTTTGCTGTAGTTTAGTACAGGAAACAGAGAGACCTGAAAGAGTATCTTTATACTGCTGCATTATACCAACACAAGGACTTATGCTCTTATAAAAATGCTGTTCACCTCACTGTGACAGTACCAGAAAACGTTTCTAATGTAGATCTGGCTTTAAAGAGCACTCTCCACAGAACTGCGATGTGTTTACACTAGTTAACTGCTGCTGAGCAGTCAGCTGAGAGCTAACATGCACGGGCTAATCTCACCTCCCCCACGTTTCATAGGGGCTGAGGGGATCATCTAGCAAAAGAAGCCTATGGATTAGAGTGCAATACAATGGATCAAAAAGCAGGAGGAGGCCACATCTTTTCAACCCCAGAGCAGAATTGCTCCCTTTCAGCCTACTTGAGTTAACGTTTATGTGAATCTTTCCACTGCTGCTCGAAGAAGGAATCACATTATACATACATTCCAGAGAACTTTTCCCAGCAGAAATAACCGTTTTTAACACACATTGCGCTTGGGAGAATGTCTAGAATTTTACAGGCAATCGCATGGGTGGAGCTGTGTTTTGACCCATACAGGAAAGCTGTAAGTTGACATCACAATCCCAGTCAGGCTCTGAAGTCAGGGCGGTCAGCGGGCTTGGGAGGAAGATGTGCTCGGCAGGAGCTCCCTACCTCTTTGATGGCAGACATCTTGATGTTCTCATAGTAGTGCAGCGGTGCATTGGGTGAACTCATGTCATAGCCAAACCCAGCTACCGCCACCTCATCACAGTTGTGGAGCGCCATGGTTATTGCTACGCTTCCCAAGGTGGGGATGTTCTGAGAGGAGAGAAAGCAGGAATGGAAGTCATTAGCAGGTTGCCATTTCCATAATGAAAGATTTCCTCTTATTGTCTCTGCTCACAGGGGCACTGCTGCTACTAAGCAGAAAATCGGGAAAAGGGTATTTGGCTACATCTGCACATCAGCTGCCCAATGCCAGCTTGTGGGGTCAACAGCCTCCCAGCTTGTAAAGAAAATCATATGTTAGCCAGCTTCCTGCAAAGCATCTGGCACAAAAGCAGCAGCTCTTGTTTGAGGGTCTATGACCCGACTCTCCAGGGGTGTACTGCAGGGCAGAGGGATTAATGCAAATGGTCAGACTCCCCTTCCACAACTTTGTTATCCTGAGAACGGGGCAGCAGACGAGCTGGAGGATGAATCACAGTGGATATGCTAGTTTTCCGAACTTAAATCAGACGTAGATACTGGGTTACAACTCTGTGCACATTAGTGGCTTTCAGCTAGGCTAAGGGGGGATACTTATCTCAAACAGGCCACCACACAGGAGCAGAAGTGAGGAACAGTACAAACCCTTTATTTTACTGATGGCAAAAGCAGTTTAAGGAGGCTGTTAAACAGCTCTGGGGGCTGAAGAGGGAAGCCAGGCAGGGACAGTCAGCAGTATGCACTGAGACCCCTTCCTTTGCTCAAGGGCACCCCCCCTGAGCAAAGGGCCCTCTGGCGTGTGCCATAGCTTTCCCAGCCACAGCATACTGGGAAAACGAGGAGCAGCGGGAGGTCATTCAGAGAGGGGTGCTAGGACTCTGAGCAGGGACACCCCGACTGTCCTCTCCTGTCTGCTGACCTGCCATTTGGACCAAAGTCCAGCCTCAGCCCTTCCCATTTCATCTGGCTTCTGCTAAGGCCCTGACAGTGGTGCTGCACGGCTGCAACCCCTCTTGTGCGTTCAGATGAACATGACCACTGTGAGAGACGAGTGTTTCCAGCGTAAAACCCTAGCCCACAGACTTTTCTAGCTCCCCTTTAGCCAGATGAATCCAGAGGTAGCTTTACCCCAGGGGCTAGGGAGAGGCTGAGAAATACACCCACGTATCTTATCTTCATTTGTAGAGCATCCAACACCGGCTGTATCAAAAGTATCACGAATTTAGAGGACATGCTGAGACAGTCACCAAGGGTGACAGCCTCTTAGCTGAGATGTAGAAACCAACTGCACGCTTCTACTTTGCATTTAAAATGGTTTACCTTGAACTGGTGAGCAATGCTATTGCATTTCACACGATGTTTTGTAACAGACACAATGTTTTGAGTTTCCGCCTCTCATTCAAAGGAACCCGCTTTTGGCATCACACTACCTTGCTCACTTCTGATTGACTGACCAGTCACAAGTCCAACATTTTCCAAGTAAAGAATGCCACCCATACCCTAGCTGAGATGTGCGGAGCTGGGAGCACAACCCACGCGCTATGGAGAGCTCCACTACAGTGCGCTGGAATTACACCAATCTGAAGACAAACGTCCAAAGACTGCTTACAGCTAAATCAGTGAGACATTAAATTCAGACATTTGCAGTGCAACTGTAATAGCACACACGTGAAATGAAAAGGCCTTACTACATCCTCCTGTGCCAGCTCTAGATGCTAGGAAAAACAGCAAAGTCATTTCGTTCTCACTGCTTAATTTCAACTGATACTCACCACAAACAATATTGGTTTTATTCTGGTTACTTTAGTCAATTGTTAATTCACTGGCAGCCATAAAATATCAAGGAGGGGTTTAAAAAAGATTGAAAAAAGTGTATTAGGCAAGGATAAGAAAATTTCCCCAGATTTCAAAATATGCAAGAACATCCTGTCTTCCAAGACATGGCAGTTCAAATTCAGATACTCTCAGCTTTATGTTTTACATATGAGATTACATTCGGATGTCACTGGAATTGCATCAGTAAGTGGACTTGCCACAAAATCCTTTCCCTCAGCTGAGCTGTAGTTACAGTGTCCAAAACATAGTGAGTAAATGGTTACGTCTTTGAGAATGTGTTGTCATTTGGGATACGATGGCGTTAACACCACCCACAATTGCACTGGGCCCATTCCCACGGTACAGTTCAAGGGAGACGTGGGGTCTTTGCCTGGAGGGAATTTCACTGGCCAAGTCAACATTTAAGAGCTAACTTTCTAATGTGAGTCTTACAAACCACAAAGAATTAATCATACTACCCAACCTTACGGGAGGACTGCCAAACTACCATAACTTTCCGTCAAGCATATTCTTATATCTGTTTGGAGAATAACAGATTGCAGAAATCAAAAGTGAACTTTCCTTTGGTCACCAAACTATCTGCCTGACTTTTTTTTCTCTGTATAATTCCTCCAATAGCCCTTATGGAAAAATGGGCAATAATTTTCTCATCTGCTTCTGCTCTTCAGTAGTTCCTGACATACCAGTATCTCAGTACTGCCCGCTCCTCTTTCAAAAATGATTAAAATACCAAAGACTACCAAAGACTTCCTAACCTCTCTGATTGTAGTAGATGTATCTGGTTTGGGCCCTATAATTATTAGAAAATCAATGGTGTCCTCAGCAAAATGGTTTTGCATTCAGAAACTAATGATCTGATGGCAGTTTTTAATTAAATTATGCCTTACTGATGTTAGCACCTTCCAATACTACGGTAGCTACAGCCTAGCGCTTGTCTCCCCCTTGAAGACAGAGATCTGCAGCCTTTCACATCTCCACCGTGGAGGTACAGCCTGACGTCCCACCGCTGCAGTCAGAACCCTGTGGGCTACAGAAAAACACCTAGAAAATACTGTAAAAATTATCCCTGCTATTCACTGAGGGCAGTGACTGTTAGGGCAGCACAGGGGTACTTGCAGAGTGTGCTAAGAGAAGAACAGGAGTACAAACTGTGTGTACATCCGCACGTGCCTGTATCAAATACATATAACTGGGCATTTGCTCCAAACTGCTTATGTTAAAGAAGATGCAATCATCAGACAGATTAAATGGTAACTGGGGAATTAGAGAGACTTGGGGGAAAAAAAAAAAAAAGGAGCCAGCTTGAACAGAAGTATAAAAGAAGTATCATTGCCAGTTAACTGCATGTCATTAGTAAGGCAATATAGTGCTTTGGTCCTGATTTGGTTCAAACTATAGAAACGGAGTGGTTTTCTGCTGTGACAGCCTGCTGAGCTTCTGCTAGTCCTTCCCTCTGTTGAAAATGAAGCACTGTCTAATGTCCAGCTTGTGGCATGGGAAAGAAAAGGCTCTGTAGGATCCAGGGATGCATCCCAGGCTGTGCTGCAGAGAAGCCAACTCAGCAGTGCTGTCCAGGGAAGAGGGGTCTCCTCTCAGTGGAGAAGTGCAAATGAGGGGGAACACGTATCAGAGAGAGGAAGTTGTTATAATTATTCTCTAGCTGCATGAGGAGAGTTTCCAAGCTCTCCTGATTATACACAGACATATAAATTCGTTTGCTGCTGAGCTCTAATGAACCCAATGAACCACATACAACCCTCGGGACAAGCTGGGGGACAGGTCGCTCCAAAAGGAGTCAGGCATCATGGACACTGCTGTGCCAAACCTGGCTTGCTATGCCCTGCACAATGCGTCAGTGCTATCTCACCACACACACCCTTGTGCCGTGCCCGAAAGACATACCAAAGCAACCACCACACCTCTTGCATTGAGTTACGAAAATAACACTCTCTCAAGCAACTGAGCAGGCCTCTTGTTATTCTAGCCCATTGCTAAGGAAAAAACCCAAAATCGCAACATCCCGCTTCAGGAATAATTATCTGGGGTTGGACCAGCACAAAGCCTGTCTTCCTGCTCATGGCCCTCCATGTGCCTGGATATTCCTTACCGCTAAGCAACACTGCTTTCAGCCAAATGGTTGAAGAATGGCTGCCCAACAGCGGCCAGAGAGCATTGGCAGTCCTCTCACTCTGCCAGTTCCCAGCCACAAGCCTTGAACTTGGCCTTGCAAGCTGTGTAACCCCTACTGTGTCTCAAACGTTTCTGTCCCAGCCCATAGTAGGTACCAGGTTGAGCATCCCCTCTCCAGCACTGGTAAACAACTGCAAGGGCAACCTCCCTAGATAACGTGGCCTGAACTGACAGCCCACATTTGCAAGCCTGGCCTGCTTGTCTAAATCCAAACATCTGGAAAATGTAATATCTAATATAACGCTCCCCAGGGATCAGCCCTTTGCCTGGTCCCATTTGAGAGAATACAGCACATTGACAGACGAGCCAGAGACGACACCAAAAGGCCATCTGACAAACAGAAGCAGCAAACACAGCAGTGGTTAGTGACACGTCACCGCAGCAGTGCCGGGCAAAGGCTGCCTGTGCATCCGCAGCCTGGCTCCTTCCAGGTGAGGTGAGCACACGTCCAGTGGATCCCAGATGGAAAAAAAGCATAAAGGCAAGATACGCAAAGATCTCTGGTCTTGTGCTGCATCAGGGATCACTCTGTGCGGTGCAAACACAGCCAGTCTGTGTGTGCCACCGGGTCAGGGGACCAGGAACGCCTTTAGTGGCCTAGACAGACGTAGGACAGGTTGTCCAAACTGCTCCTACACTCTTCTTTACTACAAGGGGAAAGATAAAAGGCTTCCCCTCAAGCCATTGCTGTTTCATCTTCCATTGGTCCCCCTGAAGAGGCTTTAAAGACTGACTTCTACTCACACAAGAAAAGAAGCCAGTCAGCAGAAACGAACACCAGCCCTCCCCTGGACTTAACGTGGCCTGAGCAGCACCTTGTAGGCTTGCGCTGGAGATCCAGTGCTGGCAACTGAACCAGAGGACTGTAACTGCTCTTTGCTTGGTGCATGTGAAAAGCTCTCACTGCTTTTCATTCCATGCCCGGGTCATTCCTGTGTCACTGCCTGCTGGACTGGAAGGAAATGACTGCTGTAAATCTGTTTTTAGAAATATTTGACTCCCTTAATATGTTAAATGAATTCCAGTTATTTATGGGATTTCACTTAGCTCAGAGTAAAATATATTGGGCTGTTCAAACTATTCCAATTGTTACCTTTTTCACTAAAAGGATAAGCATCGCTAAAGAATAAATTCCCTAAAACCAATAATGCAACTAGATATTCAAATCAGTTTGACTATTATACTAATTTATTTGAGGGAAAACTTGAAAAATTGCTTACCTAGGAAAAATTGCTACCTTAGTTTTACTGGTTGCAGACCTGATCACCCAACAGCAATAAAGTCAAAACAAAAGAAACACAGAACAAAACTACAATAGCATCACACGCTTTACACAACAGTCACTGTATTTACTTTTTGTTCATTTATGTTTGCACAGGAACAACCCCAAACCTACTCATTGCTTCCCTTAGCTGGCACGTTTGGAAATGTGGCACACAAACCAATTTAGCATCACTTATTGCGAGCAGACAAGTACCTGCAGAGCAGTCCCTGTCACGGGAGCTGACAGCTCAGAGCTGGCAGTGCAGTGCTGCTCCCACAGCTACTTCCATCTATGCACAGAATCAGCTGCAATGACAAAGCAGAGCATCTCCAACACCCTTCCTTCACCTCCCTTTTATATCCCTTGTTGTAAGCAGGAGCCCCCAGAACGGGCAGTCTGCAGCAGAGCAAAAGGGAAGGGCAGAGCCCGGTTGCTGGAGACATGACAAGCTGGCTGCCCAGCTGGTTTCCGTTCTGCCATTTAACTGCTAAGTTCTTATACAACTTATCCCAAATTAAATACCTTTTGACCACATCTAACCTGACGTGCAAGCTCTGATTCACCATTTGCCATAGAGCAGATTCCTGTGCAACGCAGGGAGTATTTCTTGAGGACCTAACAATGTAACAGAGGGCAAGCAAGGGTATGACTTTACTACACGCTAGCTGCTCTGCGGTAACCGTGTGTATCTCCACCCGATGCTAAACGGGAGTTAATGGCCTACTCTTTCATAGAAAAGTCAACTCCCTTCAGTTACTTTGCATCCATCGTGTGCAGAAGCACGTGGCTGGGCATTCACCAAGAAGCGGCTGGTATGCATTGACCTGCTGTCCTATGATGGCTTGTCGCTTCCCCAGCAGCTCATGGACTGACGGCACTGCAACGGGAATGGATTGAACAGTCCAGCCCATGAAGCAGATGTGCTGTCTTGCAAACCCAAAGCTTAACAATGACACCAAGTCTCTATATTTAACTGTCTGCAGCTGCAGTGGCCCTTTACCTGTCCCTCTACCCACTTTAGGAGATACTGTTAGAGTGCAAAAAAAGGAGAAGCATGCAACTGGAAGGATGCAGTGGCAGACTGCTCTGCTCCTGCCATCCCCCACCTCTCCTCCGCTCCGTAAAGACCCAACAGGTCCCCAAGCCACAGCCTTCACACAGTGACAATCCAGGGAGAACAGCCGAGGAGACAAAGCTTGCTGAGACCAAGGCAACTCAGTACTAGTAAGAGAAAGGGTCATTATGACCAGCCAGGGGAGCTGAAAAGCTGCCCAATGAGCAAAGGCTCACCACTGGCATCTCCAGAAAGGCTGCTGCCCACAGGCAAAACCACGTTACAGCAAAGAGAAGCCCTGGGGCAGGACGTGCTAACACTCCAGCTTCAGAGGTTAATCCCGAGTGCCTGTGGGCTGTCAGCACTCTGCAGAGGTGCTAATCCATGGCTGGGTGCCTGATGCAGCCTGGTAACACCTCCTGCACATGGCTCCTCCTTCACCAAGATGGTGCTGAGGCTGAGTGAAGTCCAGAGGAGGATGTTTTTTCTCTTTAGTAAACGGTCTATAGATTCAGCCACTTCCAGTACACCAAGAAACCAAAGACGTACAAGTTTTCTGCAGCAGAGCTTAATCTCATAAGAAGTCAAATCATAAGCAGTTCCATGGATGCACAGCACCAGCAGAGAGAGAGAAACAAACACCACAGTTTGTACTGGAGTCCTCAGAGTCCTGATAATTTGTGTAATCCGAAATGATCTCCTGGCCACCTCACACCATGCTCAGGGGTCCCAGAGAGCCACAGCTCCAATGGCTCTGAGCACTACTGAGGGACAGGACTATTCACTACACAGCAAAATGCAGCATGGCGATAGCCATCCCTAGTGTTGTACACACAACAGGCAATGACACCTGTGAACTGATGGTCCTGCTTGTCCTCCAGTAAGCTGTCTGCAGTGTAAGATAGGTTATTGCACATCGGAATTACCAGCTGCAATACCAGTGATGTCTGGTTTCAAGCCCAAAAGACCTGTGTACACAGAACTTCCACCTAAATCACACACATACACCTTTGGCTAGTGAGACAGCCAAGCCTGCGCCTGCATCTTAAGAGGATTCTTTAATCAAAGAGATAATGTTTACTAGCTCATTTCTTTTGTGCTAAACCATCTTCAGGCATTAACATTTAATTTTATGCAGGTATTGCTAGGATCCTGAACTAAAGTTTTTCTTTATCATCATCTTATCTGAAGAAAAGGAAGTCCAAATGTAGTAGGAAACATCTCTCCCTTTTCTTAAGACTTCAGTAAATGGACTGAGGAAACTCCTGAAAAGCTTTACTGGTCCCAGAGAGAAGTCACTGATCATTGTGGGTGATCACAATGATCACAAACAGTTTGCTCCTTGCTCAGACTTTATCAGCTACTAATGCCAAAAGTGCAATCAAAATGCACATCTGAGTTGTACCCCTTACTATCCTCCAGAACCATCTGTCCCAAATTATATTATCAAAGCAGAGGATGTTACTACATTCACCCTTTATTGAATCCTGGGAAAAACACTTCGAGATCAGCCCCAAACTATTTTACTAGCTCTCCTCAACCTTGCTGAAAAAGCCCCCAAATTACGAAGTTAATTGGCAGCATATTGTTACCATATGTGGTGTGCAAGAGAAGCACTGAAGTTTATTTAGGCATCAGAACCAAAGAAGAGTGGAATATTACTGCTCTTTATGAGGATTTCATCCTGGCCTTGATTACTAAGGCATCCCCAGCCTTGATCCTCCTGTGTGTAGCCTGCCCAACATACCACAGCACGCTGCAGCACTGGGGCACCAATCTGCCCCCATCCCAGTTCCCCCTGAGAAACTCAGGACACATATTTTTCGCTGTGCTTTTGCTTATTAGACCTCAGCATTTTCCTTTTCCATGTTCATAAGCTTCTTTCTTGAGTAGAGTTTTTCAGGCTGTCTCACATCTCTAAAGCATGACCCTGAACCCAACCAGCTATGTCCTGCAGCTGCTGGGTCACGCTGTCTCTCATGAAGCAAATCGCCTTGCTCTAGCTGCCTCATTCATCTCGCTGGATCTCTCTCAAATCTTTAATAAGCTGGATTCTTGGTCTACAGGCTCCGATTTCCACTCTTCCCACTCAGTGTCTCAGTCCAAAAAGGTCTGTAGCAAATTTGTATCACCAGGATCCAACCCAGACTCTCCTTCCCTTTTTGCAATGGCAGCAGTAGCTTCTCTTGACCCATTTGCACTGACGCAGCAGCATTCACTAAAGTGTGAAGTCCCAGCAGCTCCATGACAGCAGTCCATAGTTGATGTCAGCAGTAAAATTCGTACCTACAGGCTAGAAACACTCTCTCCCTGTTTTTAAACTCTGACAGAATCACTAAATTAGCGTGTTCTTGCACAGACAGCACAGGGTATACCCACGTCCCAGCCCCACAGAATGCACCTGCAGAGATCCTGCTGTTCCATCTGAGGGAATGAACCACAATTTACACAATCTAGCAGGGGTCATGGGCAAAGATTGCTTGCCTTAAAGCTCCATAAACTATTTTTAAATGCTCAAATGGACTTTCATGAAGTGAAACATCAGGTTTCAATTAAAATGCCTTCATTTCCAAATCTGATGTGTGTTAAACAACCTATCAAAACCTCATAAACTTCAGTTCACAGTATTTTCATTTCCGGATTCTCTCTTCTCCTCTCAGCTTAAGTAATATCTTGTGTATTAAAATAACGTGTTTAAAAATAAAAACAAATCTGGAGTAAAAAAAGGCAAAAGTCTGACGATTTCTGTCGTTCATTGGGGCAGCAGTCCTGATTTTCTGGAAGCCACGTCAAGATCCTTCTAAGGGTAAGTTCCTGAGAATGCAGAGAGGTGAAGTAAGCTAATTCCTAGCTGACAGGAATATTTGGGTTAAGATACCTTCACTGCATGGAGCAAAACTCCAGTGTTCCCAGAACCACTTGACAGCTTCTGCATGTACACACACAGCAACGCATTTCACAAAAGATCCATTCTGTGTGGCTGAATCTGTGTGCACATCTCGCACACTGCATTTTAAGAAGTGAGTTTCTTACCTCCAGGCACACACCCTTCTGACCTGCACAAACCAAACATCTCTAACATTTCTCAAGACTTCACGCTATAATTAGAGCATGGAAAATGAGCCACTATTCTGTCTAGTCCAAATCCATGCTGCAACATGGCAAATCTGTACTGATAACAATGGAAGGACAATGCCAGGGGCACAGCAAGCAGACCTTGTCCAGCAAAATTGCTTCTCTCTGGGTTTCTCAGCTGTGCTAATGTGCCCAAAAACGTCACGTGTGGTCTCTATCAACAACTATATCACATGCGTATGTGAGTAATTCACCCACCCAAGTATTACTTTCTCTATGGTTGATAGATTAGGTAAAGCAAATATAAATAGGTTCTGAGGACAGTGTTGCAGTGTGAGATAATCCAGAAAACCCAAGTCACCACCTACTCCACACTAACACTACAAAAATCTGCATGGGGGTGAGAGATACTAGAATGACCATGGAAATATTTTATTAATAACTATGACCTAGAACTGTGTTTTACTTTTTTTTTTTTTTTTTTGGTTAGCTTTTACATCTAAAACTTATCACTGTAAGATCAGAATTTCTTACCAAAAGCTTCATAAAAGAAACCTTTACCCTCCTTTACTACAAGCCTGGGATACAGGATGAGCAGTGCGGTATCAGTGATTTTAGGCTGCAGTCTCCATGAGGACAGCAAATTGCAAAACAGTAGCATGACCTTTAGGGAGACCTGCACCATTCCCAGATGCGCTGAGGGTGCAGACAGCAGGGTTCCTTCTTCCTTTTGGGAAGGAGCTCCCTCCGCCCACACAAACAAGTGCCCTTCTGGCAGGCTGCGGGTGACAGGAAATCACCCAGCTGGTGCTGGAAGCCTCAGAGATGCCTCCAGAAAAGACTCTAGTACAAGAAAGGATGGATCTTGCCTCAGCCTTAAGGAAGCTGAGGGCTGCCACCATGAAAGAGCCCAAGTTCCATCCCTTCCCTTCAACGTCCAACAGCAGACCTCCAAAGGAAAAGTAAGAACAGTAAGTCTACTCTGCTGCTCGGTGTTTCGTCCTTCCCCTTGGTTTTGCTTGCTCTGCTTTATACCTACCCCTCTGCCCATCAGGCCGTTGTTGAAAGGCAGTCCGATGAAGCTGAAAGCTGCCTCCTGGATGAAGTAGGGATTCAGGATACGTATCTCATGAGGTTCTCTTGGGACACGGGTTGCCACTGACTTCCAAAAGCCATCAGAGGCACTCTGGTAACAAAATGGAAAAAAAAAAAAAAAAAAAAAAAAAAAAAAAAAAAAAAAAAAGAAAGATAAAACAACAAACACTATTACATACAATAGATATCAGACTGCTATTGTTCTTAGAAAAATAAAATTAAAATGCACTACTGGCAGCAGTTCAGCAGTTCCCACTGTCCCTGCTCACTGCACTAGTAGAAGGTTGTAGTGGGATGGTGTGTCCTGGAGGGGTGACAGCAGCATGTGCAGATGCACTTGAGCTAGGCTGGATGACAAGTGTGAGGAAGACAGAGAGGCCTGGGCTTCAGCACAAATAACCCTCCCCCTGGTGCCACCCTTGCACTCCTATCAGCACTTCAGCTAGTTTGGTTAATGGCTTAAGCCTTCCAGCACACACTGTGATCACTCCCACCGGCTTCCAAGGGGACGTACCCTTGGACAGCAAACGCTTTTAAGAACATTCAAAGAGCTAAAAGTGACCATACAGCTCTACACTCGGTGTGAGCTACATGCTTCCCACTTTATGCTAGACTTACTCCCTGCCGTTAGGTTTTATGTGAATTAAGCTGTAAGCTTATAAAGGTGCCATATTATCTTGTGAGGGGCCGTGCAAGTTCATGGTACAAGGGAAAAAACAACTATGTCCTTTATGGTTTTCCAAAAAATAGGTTTTTTAATTAAAGTCTTCACCCTGCAAACGTGGGAGAACACTGGCCTTGAACACCACTACCCTGCTGGACAGCCCTGCCTAGAGAGGGGCTTGTGTCTCCCTGCCACATTACATTGCTCCTGCTGGTCCGAACGTCAGCCGGTATAGCATGTACTACCCTCGGAATAACCGGAGGCTCCTTGGTCATAGGACTTACAGAACAACTGCACTCTAATGTTTCACTTCTGTTTGGGTTAAAAATTCAGAGCAAGCTGCACGGAGAATGGCAGGAATTTTAATGTGCTAACCAACAGCTTTGGCAGGGTCATCTGATCAAATACCTCCTTCTCGCAGCAACGAGCCATCTTCCCCGTGAGCTCCACGACAAGCAACAGAGGCAGATATCACACTCCATATAAAATGCATGTGCTTTAGAAGTCATTAGTTAACACCAGTTTTGGGTTGCTTGCAGCTTAACAGTGACTTTACGGTTGCTTTCAAAGCACTGATGAAAATGTTGACGATCCCCTGCAAAATCCCCAGGAGCCTCCCCTGCCCAGCAGTGACTGCCCCTGTAATTATTGACAGCAATTCTGCCACAGCCTATGCCTGCTGCATCTCACACACTACTTACACTGCACATGGCTCCTGTCAACTCTCACGCCCCGTGGTGCTAAACACCTTACAGAGGCTTCTTGAGGGAACAATCCCCTGGTTATCTTTAGCTGCTGAATTTCAGATCCTGAAGAACAGAACTTTGGTAAGATGGCTCGTGCCTTACGAAAGGCATTAACACAGCAAACTCGATGAGGAGGCATGTTATTATCCAAACCAACAGCCTAAGATAGCCAAATGCCATTGCTATCCTGTTTTGATCCCATGTGTCCCCTCAAAGCTGCCCAAACATAATACACTTTTGCTGATCAGGGTGAGGATCCTGTGAGTTTAAGTTTCCATTTTGCCAATTCCAAAGTCCGTAAGTGGACCCTAAATGGAAAAAAATCTTAATTAACACTTATGTCCTTTCATCATAATTGAATTAGAAAGAACGCCTGGTGTCAAAGCAGTCCAACGCTTTCCATTATGATACGACATTTTCAGCCACTAAGTGATCCCATCATTTAAAAAAAAAAAATTAGAAAAAAAGATATCAACTTTAAAAATGTTAATAAAGTCCAACAGCCATTTGACCAAAGGATTTGAGGGATTTGGTATGTCAGCTGAGTTTTGCCTCTTGTGAAAATTCATTAAAAATTGGATAAATATGAAACCTTTGGAATTTCCTAAAGACACATGTAAAGCAGAGGTCTTTCAGTTCCAGGGAAGGAGGAAAAAGACATTAAATAAATAAAAAAAACCCAAAATCACAAATTCCACTTGCATTAAGCATGCTCCAGGTCTCACAGAAATGAAGATGATAAACAAAAGTCTTGAACAGCTACTTATTCAGTGAAACCATCTTATCATGGGTTTAAGCAGGCACACCCTGGAAAAACAGTGCATGATGCTGAAACTAAAATAAATTTGTAAGTTTAATTATGATTTCACATGCAACTCTAAATATGGCATTGCCTAAATTTTGCTAACAATTCAAACCAAAGGTCTGCAAGTTATCTGAAGTGGACAAAAGCTGCCTTTTGTTTGGACTCACACTCCATAAGAGATTCTACATAACTTCTGGGATTTACGTAGCTTTTACACGGCTTTTACATCACACACAAAATATTAAAAAGGAAAAACAAAACAAAACAAAAGGTTACAAACACTTGAGACTTTTATTCTTTGCTGTTGCTTGAGCTGTTCAGAAAGGTAAGTTACACATATCACAGTTGTCCATTTTCCCAGTGCTGTGTGAACATCTAGGTCCATACCTGGGCTCCTCTCAGCTAGTTCAATGTCAGCGGATCCTATCCATGGCTGAGAATATAACCCATCCCCTTTGGTCCCTTCAGTGTGGCTGTTTCTCCTGTCATTCATCCAAACATCCCTGACCACTTTCCTCACCTATCATACAGCTCCCAAATTGTTCTGGTTTCTTCCTTCTGTCTCATTTCTATTTGCTCCGTGTTGTCCCTCATAACTTTCCTGCACAGTTCCCCTTAGATTATTATTGAGAGTAATCTTTCATGTTGGTAATTTTTCCCTCTGGAGTTTCTGAAACAATTCTAGGGAGAACCGTGCAGTCTCAGCAGACAGCCCTCATGCTTCCACCTGTACAGTAGGCAAATCTCCGTAGAGAGCTAAAGAACTAAAAACTGTGTTCCTGGCTTATTATTACTGAAATTCTCAGCCTTGTGGTTTGGCTTTACAAACCCTGTAGTTTTGAGCTACGTCTCAAACCTTGTGGTTTTGTTCTGCAGCTTGTCACTGGCAAGCTACAAAACACAGCACCACCGCGATCGCGGGCCCCGGGAGGCTGCTCCCCTGACGCAACCCCCCCTCGGGAGCCATGGTGTCGGCAGCACAGCCCCTTCCAGGGCTCCGCGCTACCGCTGATGCTCGTCCGCGGGCCGCCGCCACGGCTGGTGTGGATGTTCGGTCTGATTGGACACAGATGTTCGGCGAGGTTTCCAAAGCAATTACTTCCCGCCGGGGAGCTCTGTCCCTTTTTAGGCTGGGAGGAGACAGGCAGCCACCCGAGAAGCAGCAGGCACTGGGAGGGAAGGCATGCTTTTCCTGCCAGATTCGGGAACTCAAGACTCCCAAGTTTGAGGTTGGAGACGTCCCCGGTTCTCCACTATAGTGACTAAGCCTGCAGTGCTTAAGGGTGGGCCTCTGAGGATGCAATACCTCCCTTCCTGATTATCGCAACGCTAATAGGTCAGAAAGCAAGTCTGAAAACTGCCTAGGCGGTGTTGCTACAGTACCTCATCACTTCCTGGCATCGAGGTGGAAACCATTGGGTCCAGGCTGGAAATTGTGCTTCCCCACGTTAAGTTCTCACCTTTATTATTTGTTGGTATTACTGTGCCCCTGGGGCCTCAGGCACAGATAGCAGTCACAGTGCCAAGGGCTGCCAAAAAGAGCTTATAGTACACACGTAAAGAAATAAGCAACAGACAGACACACACAGGAAAACACGACTGAAGAGCAAGTCTAAGGGCCACAGCATCTTTAAGCAATTTTGGAGTGTTTTCAAAACTGTATAATTGTAAAAGACAACACTAAAGGCTTTAGAAGAAACTATTTCAAAAGCAGAAAGAATTTAGATGGGCCTTCAAGCCAGACTCTCTCACAGCTCTCATCCAGGGAGAGAGACAGAGATATCCCCTCTAGAGACACCAGTCCAGGAATAAACAGGTACAGAACATGACAGACCAGAGATGGCAGGTTATGAGGAAGGGATAAAAAATGGCAGGGCTCACCTAAAAGCTACGGGCACAAGACAATCCAGCTATAATTCCTCATTCTGTCCATTTGCAGACTACTGAAGGGTAATAGGGACGGCCGGTTCTAAGCTATTTTTGTCTCCATTCAGTTTTTTATCTCCTGTTCTCAGATTTACCAAGGGAAATCACAATATATGCCAAAATAAAGTGTGGAAATTCAGAGCTTTAGCCAAGAAGCACACCTCAATGGAAGATACAAACAGCTAGAAGCAGGCTGAGTCTCCCAGAACAACATTTCTAATATACTAAGCAAAATGACTGCTGCGTCCTGATGAGACAGATGCTGCCTCTTCTGTACCTCTGTCATACTACTGGATTTAGGAGTACAAGCAGCATTTCTCTGGAAGACTTCTCAGTCTGATGGGAAGGGGATGGGGAGACTGCAAAGGTCAGCTATGTGTAACACGAAGCTGAATAAAGTCTGGGTATGCAATACTCTCCTGCAGAGCAATAAGAAGGATGGAAAGACTGGAGCGAGAATCTGCAGTAAATGGAGATTACTGCTCTTTCGAGCTCTAATAACACCAGAAATGGAGAGGAAGGAGGGCATGAGAGAAAGAAAAATCCAGGGGATGACGTACCAGTCACAAGACTTCACCGTGCCTGGGAGCACGCAGTTCACTGGGATCTCTGCCCCCACCTAGGCTGGAATGTGGTTTATTCTATACCCATCATCCACAAGCACTCACTGCCACACAAACACAGGGTACAGCATGACCGCTGCAACCCGTCTGCACAGGCTTTTGAAAGGTTTCTGCTCAGGCATAACTGGATTAGCTGTGGAAGGTGTGTTTCCACTAGAAAATAACCATCTTATCAGCCAACGCTGCATTTCTCAGCGGTCAAGTAGACATGGAGGCCTAGAAAATGCTCTTCTACAAGTGGTAATATAAATGAAGTTGCATCATTTGTACTGATTATCAAAGCAACAAGGAATTTTTCGCAACAAGAAGTGCTGAGAGCCTGCAGTCTGGGTTGATGGTCAACTGCCAGACCCACTAGCCCACACTTCAAATGTATTTACCCAACTTTCTCAAAGCGATGAAGAACCCCTCACCACCCTCTGTGCATGGCTCTGATGGCCAGCACTCGTTCCAAATGTCCCTATCTTCAGTTTCTAGTGTCCATACTTTCTTCCACTCTTATCTGCCCCACTGAAAAGCTCTTACTCTGCCTGAAGCAGGAACATTGCACATTGTGCTTAAGCCCTTCCCTTATCTTCTCTTTGTCCCACTGCCAAGAGAGACACAACTTGTAGAGTATCCAATAATATGATACTTCCAATCTTCTATAATTTTTGGTTGTTTTATCTTGGTTTTGCTTTTCCTCCAAATACCCTTCCAGTGACCAAGTCTAAAGTCAAATGGTTGAGGCAAGCAGGTTGAGGGGGGTCACCCTCACCCTCTACTCTGCCCTGGTGAGGCCACATCTGGAGTACTGTGGCCAGTTCTGGGCTCCCCAGTTTAAGAGGGACAGGGAACTGCTGGAGAGGGGACAGCAAAGGGCCACAAAGATGACTAGGGGGCTGGAACATCTTTCTCATGAGGAAAGGCTGAGGAACTTGGGTCTCTAGACTGGAGAAGACCAAGGGGGGATCTCATCAATGTTTATAAATACTTAAAGGGAGGGTGCCAGGAGGATGGGACCAGTGTTTTTTCAGTGGTGCCCAGTGATCGGACAAGAGGTGACAGTCACAAACTTGAATATAGGAAGTTCCATCTGAACATGAGGAGGAACTTCTTTCCTTTGAGGGTGGCAGAGCACTGGCACAGGCTGCCCAGAGAGGCAGTGGAGTCTCCGACTCTGGAGACATTCAAAACCTGCCTGGACGCCACCCTGTGCAACTTGCTCTGGGTGACCCTCCTTTGGCAGGGGGGGTGGACTAGATGATCTCCAGAGGGCCCTTCCAACCCCTAACATTCTATGATTCTATGAATTTCCCAGGCCATTCCCCTGTTGGTATTCCCCATCTCCTAACAGCCTTGCAGCACCCAAGAGAACTCCTGATAGGTTGTAAACCTCCCAAATTTAGATTTTACTACTGTTTCTCAGTGTGAAACCCAAACACATTTTCTACTCTGTTTTCAGTGGCAAAGAGCAGCAAAGTATGACGGAGACAAAAGCACCTCTTAATACTAGAGCTTGCTTTTTTTTTTTTTTAAGGAGAAAATCTAACTATGCTTCTTCATCACTAGAGTTGAGCTAATAACAATTCACTACATTGGCTAGAGACTAGTTTCTTTAGGCTTGATAACTACAGAAGGGAAACTTAATTCCAAGTTATGGTTGCAGACTTTAAACTTTGTGCAAGACACATAAACTACAGGGCACCCTGGCTACGCATGAAACTGGAAGCCGCCCTGTCCGCAGACACCAGCTCAGAAAGCAGCAACTTCAGTGGTGACAAAAGCCAGCTGGGACGCAAGGGTGGCACTGCTGCGTTACACACCAGGTCAAGCTTGCTAAAACACATCAACATGCTCTTTGCCACGGCTGCCAGTAGGAAGTTTCTGCCCTGTTTACCTGCAAGCATATATTACAAATAAGTAGAAAAGCATATTCAAATAGGCCTACTGATTTTCAAACTTCATTTGACCTATATAACTGAGTGCTACAGCTAACCTAAATATCGACAGACACAGGCCTTCTGTCTTGCTGGTCTAATACCACCTGTTGTCTTCCCATTCCAAGGACTAGGTAGCACAAGGCCAAGACCAGCTCTAAAGAGCCAGGAGAGCAAATTTATTTTAGTGTTATGTTGTAAACGCAAAGGAATTTTTTTTTTTTTTCTTAACTATATTTCTATAGTTTTAGCCGTGGAACTGAGAGCAAAACACAGTTCACAGTTGTAAGATAACAAAACACCATTGAAAAAGAGATGGTCCTGTGAAGAAAACAGAACTTGGAACATTTCAGATGAGCTGCAGAAAAAAACCTGAAGGTTATTCGGATTAATATTGTGCTTCACAAGTCAAAGCATAAATGATAGCTCACATACGGTGTGTCAGAAGATGTGTTTGCACTATGCACAAACAGGGTGATGGATAGACTATACTACAGACCTGCATTCAAAATGTGAGCTGGATTTTGAGCCAAAATTTGAAGAAATATTCCTGTTTTGAAAGATCTTAGGAAAGACGGAAGTTTTTAGTAAAGGGAATGGATTTACATAATTTGTTTCTGTTGTGTTTTTTTCTGTGTGAATAACCATAATTCTTCAGTGAAAAAATATCTTAAGTAGTACAGTTTCAGAAAAATCCCAAAGAAGAGGCGGCCCTATAACATCACCATTATTTACAGGGTATTTTATTCCCATAAGGGACCAGCCCCTTTATTTCACTATGATTTTTATAACATAGTTTATGAAATGTCATACTCGCATAACATCTATTAAAAGAATACCATGGCTGAAAGGCCAAATCCACGTGTTAGTAAGCGCTGAAGTAGGACAGTCCTGCAACTTCAGAGCTGCAGCTCAGAATTTCTGTCGCGAACAGTGACTTTCTAATTTTCCCACAAGATTTTTCTCATACTGCCATATACTTAAGTGTTTTACAAACAATACTTTCATATTTAGAGCATCCCTGCAATATTTGGCATCTATTACCCCACTTTACAGGGGAGAAAACGAATGGCCAGAGTTTCCAATGCCTCCTGATGCTCTACTTCAGACACCTTATACTGAATTTTTAGAACATTTGTTAAGCTCACGGTACAACTCCATTGACTTTGCTGCTGCCAAACACCCAGCTCTCCTGCATATCCACCCTGAGACTTAAACTGTATTTGGGAAATTCTGATATAACTTGCCCAGCATCACATTAGTCAGTTAAAGGCTAAACCACTCCTCAAGAGGAATCCTCGGGGACTGTAATCAGGAGACCACTCTTCCTCCTCTCCTTTCCTCTCTCATACCCACAGCATGTTCTACAGCTTCTGCAACTACTCATACCCAGGCTGAATGTCTTGCATTACAGGAATTAGTCTAAATCTCAGTCTTCCCTCTCCACTAGATAGACAGCTGTGTTCTAAAAGAGCCAGGATGTAATTATGCAATTAAGGCTAACATCTGCACAGGAGAACGGAATTAATGTTGAAAATGCAATGTTATGTTTTTGCTTTTCCTAACTTCTGGCAGCTTGATTTTTATAATCATAAATGTCTTTAAAAAGTTTTAAAGGGTAACTTAATATGTTTAAAAAAAAATAAAAAATAAAAAAAAAACAGCTCAAGAAAAATTCCACCAAATGGAGCAATTAAACCCAGGACACAGTCCTCTAAGTGCAACTACAAGCTCCAGTAAGCCACTGTATTCTAGATCAGCTATTAGAGGAGAAAAACACGCACCCACTTTTAGGGCTCCTGAACTATTTACCCCTAACAAACCCGCCAGCGTTTGAGGAGTTCCCTGCCGGCTGTAAACCCTTCCCTTCTCTGCTGTCCCCAGCACCCATCACCCTTCAGCCTCCAATACTCCTGCTTTGCTCTCTCGCCATGCACCTGACCAGGCTACGGCTCCGTCACGCTGCCCAGGCGGCGCCCAGGCGGCCGGCAGGAGAAGAAGGCGTTCCTTAGAGTCCAGGAGAGATTCCCTGCTCCCAGTTCACGCCCCAATCTCTTTGTAGAGAAGCAGGTGAAGGGACAAAATCCTGTTTTATTCCTACATCCCTGGAGATGCTGCTTCATCCTGACTAACTGTATGGGGAGGGGACCTGACCAGCGCAGGTAGGGCAGGGGAGCCCTGGCAGGACAGACCGTGCCCAGCGCGTCCAGTCCAGTGCTGCCAGTGTCTAACGGACCCCGTGGAACATCAGACGGAGCCACAGGACTTCACAGAATGGCAGGAGCCGCATCAGGCTGCCATGGTAACCCAGCCTCACTGATTCCCAGCCACTGCCCTAAAGAATTAGAGAATCTCAGCAAAATAGGGTGGGAGACTATTTTTTTATTTCTATTTTTTTTTAAACAGGGATAAAACCGCACATTTTCAGTAGCCTCATCCTGACAGACAGTTATTTTAGCTGAATTTTCCAGCTGTGCCAAACACGTGGCATGGAAAACATCAGCTCAAAAATGACAGTGTAACAAAATGATAGAGCGTTTTCCCCGTTGCTTATAACAGAAAACATAAGGTGATCCCAACTATAAGCACAGCTACCTGCTCCACTTACAGCAGTATGCCTGCACAAAATAATAATAATAATAAAAAAAATCTAAAAAAAATTTTTAAAGCTGTCTTTGCAGGCTTTGGTGACAAAGCACAAGGGCATCCCAGGGCATCTGAGGACACCCATCAGCAAAGTCTTTTTTTAGGGAGCTGAACTGGTTCATGAGTTTGAATGCAAACAACAACTCATTAAACAACACATATTTAGACTAAACTCTTGGCACATTATAACAAAAAAAGCTAAAGGATCACCACAGGAAGAATTATGGCCTAGAAACCCTCATCGCTTTCCGAAGTTATCTTAAAGTGAGTCTCTAGGGAAATTTTTACATTGTTTTTACAGCAAGAGTACACAGAAAATCTGTCTTCTCCTATTTTGGCATCTTTGCTGAAATGAGAAGCCAAACAATTTATATGTTCACTGAGTGTTCATATAGAATATATACAAATTATTCAGCATCCTTTAGGAGGAAAAAGCAGAAAGGTCAAAACAACAAGAGGCTGGGAAGAGGCCAGGAAGCTCCTGCCCTACTTTATTTTCTAGACTTGCATTAATAATAGTTGTTTTACAAAAGAAGAGTTTTTAAGTAATGTAATTTAAAATTCTTAAAAGATGATAATTTAAATAAACTGTAATCCAAACAGAACATTTACATTTAAAAGTTTTTTCCGAACAGTCAATTGCCAGGGCCAGGCTTGGTATTTTCTGTACTTGGCAGTTGTGGGCAAAGCTCATTTCACAGCAAGTGGCCAGAACACTGATGGACCAGCTGAGAAAAACTTCCAAGTAGACCTACCAAAAGCCTTGTGCACCCAACAACTTGGCCATAGCCCTTCAATTTTATCTCTGATTAAAAAAATAAATAAAAAATAAAATACTAACTGTCTTACAAACCCGAAGAGACACCTTTAGACACACCCCATAAACTTGTAACTGTAAGAATACAAATACTATCAAAAAATGTGAGGTCTTCCCAGAATCTCTCTGGCTTACTACCTTCATGTGGCTTGGTTTATTTTCACTTTTGTTGTCAGGACAAGCGTTCCCATTAGGTAACTGCGAGTGTGGAGGTAGGAGAGAAGCTGAGTCTAGGGGGGAAGGCGGTGAGGGATTCGCAACCCGCGCACACAGGAGCATCCTCCTCTCTTGCAGAAAGAAGATGCTGTTCTTCTCAGGAAGAACCAGAAGCACCACACACAGCTGGAGCACAGGGGGAGAGATAAATTTAGGAAGACAAAAGCACATGGGGAGTTTAGTTACCTCAGTGTTTATTAAAGCAAACTGGAGATATAGGTCAACCCCCTGTCCTGGAGCCCTTGATGCTTCAAGGCAGAGAAAACGTTACAAATTGCTCTGACAGCACTAACTATGCAAGTAATCTGTGGAGCCCGCCAAGGAACACATGTGTTTCAGGCATAAATCGTCCAATCTATTCCTTTCTGAATTAACATCTGTCATCATGACACCACTCAAAATGACTGAAGACTGGATCATATTAACAACTACACATCTTGGATAAATATTTACTGTTCGGACTTTTTTTTTTTCAGTTTAAAGGAAAAAAAAAAAAGCAGACAGCAAAATTCCTGGAGCTGTGAAAGGGGAGTCTCTTTTCAGCCACTGATAGATAGCATGTGATTTTATTTATAAAAATCAGTGTTTTTTCCCTCCTCTGTGAGTCTTGACACTGCACATGGGTGAACTCCCAGCATCCTGTGGTGTTGCAATGCTTTCCAAAGGGTTCTTGTGGGGAATTTTGTTATGCTGGAGGTTGCTCACCTCAGAAACTCCATGAAGCCTTCTCCCTCGGGATGCAGAAACAGATCTGGCTAATTGTGCCCCAGGCAGAGAAAATTTTGCTGTGACCCTTGCAGACAACTGGATGAAGCAAATAACTTGCTTTCATGAAAAGCTGTTAAGGGTATTATTACTGGCTTGTTATCCTGCTTCTCATAGTCAACAAATGGATGATAGAGTGAGGACGGGGGTTCCCAGAGTCACAGAACAGGATGGTGAGAAGGCAACACAAGACTGCAGCCCTGTGTCCTGGGTACTCCCAGGAAACAGAATTTTCCCAGATACTGGATTAAGTCTGTATTTCAGAAAAAGGTGTCAGCAGTCAGTGCTCCCCTCAGCAAGTATGTCATTCGAGCATTATAAGCACAGATATCTAGGAAATTACATTTCTCCAGGCTGATTTTATCTTGCTTCAGCTCCTAGTCACTACATTCTGCTATTTCTTGTCAGCAGTGCTTGAAAGGCCAAAAGAGATCCTGCCGGCATCCTCCTGGATGTCCTGCGTAGCAGGGAGAAGTGCTCCTTCCATCAGCAACTTCTCCTTCCAGTCCTCATGCTGCTTGAGCAGAACTTTAGCAAGATATCCAGTCTTGATTTTAAGACTTCAAGAGCAAATTCATCATGCCTGTAGGGCAGATGTAGCAAAAATAATTATACTGATATAAATGCGCTGCCTTTTTTGGTCGTTTGCCTAGCTTCAGATATACTTGTTCATACTAAATTAAAGACTCTTCTGAGAAAAAGCGCTCCCTGTAAGTAGACAGAGAGGGACTACAAGCAAATCTCCCCAAAATCTCATGCATAAGCTAAATAAATTGAACTCAAATCTCTTAGTCTAAGAGAGGCTTTGCAGACTTCAAATGATTCTTGTAGTTCTTTACTGAAGTGTTAACACAGAACATCTTTATTCTACTAACACTTGCATGAATAGCTGATACCCTCTGGGCGACGTCTCAGTTTCACTGTTGACGATATTCTCTGACTATTTCCATGTGCTGGATTCACAAAGCACTGCTCCAGCATGGAGGGACATCTGCTGCACACGTGGGCAATGCAGTATCAGGCAAGGGCTGCACTGGTGGTAAAGCCACGTATGTCTGAGTGGAAGAGACACCCACATGTCTGCATGCGAGGCCAGGTGGAGATGACGCCGTGCGAGCTCAGAACTTACCTGATCATTTGGTCTGCCAGGTGCCCAATTACGTACGTATGGGCCAGCGAACACGCATGTCTTGGCCAGCATGCAACCACCAGGCAGTAGTGTGGGATAAAAGGGAGGATACTTGGTATTTATGAGGTGGGGGAAATCTGAGAGCATTGTGGTGCAAGAGGAAGGCATGAGGGAGCAGGACATAAATCCACAGGCAATCAGGCAATTTCATTAGCTCTGCTGTTTATGGAATTGTGTGTTTCACTACAATCAGCATCAGATTTGGAATAAATTTCTTTACATTGCCTCAGATATTCCAAGCCTATCTTTGATCAATGCATCTAACCAGTATAACCTGAGTTTACATGCACTATGACCTTGAAATGCGTCCACAAGGCTTTGCATAATATTGATGTCTGAATATTGCCAGGGCCTGCCAAAGAGAGCTAGTGCAACATGAGCACCCTCTCAATGCTTTTTCAAGATAGCTGCATTAGCTCTTCAGTGGACCCTCACTCAAGTTGGCTGTTCCAAAGAAGAGATGTGGAAAAACTGCAACTCTTTAAATTATCCATCTTTTTTGACTTTGGTTGAGTCATGGACAAAGAAGGAAGTAGTGATCAAATCTCCAGAAAAGTTCAGCAACTGTCAGTTGGATGGCAGCAGACATCAGAAGAGATCAGAAGTTGACAATTTTAGGAAGAAATTGTCCAAGGATAAAGCAGTATAGTGAGGCAACGCCAGAAAGGATGTCCTACTAAGGCAGTCTATTCAGGGCGTAAATTCTGCTTGGGTGTCTTCATTTAAGAATGATGTGAAGGAAAAGGAACTGAAGACAAATAAAAATGTGACTGGAGCTCTGATTTTCATGTCACAGCTAGGATTACTGAGCAAGAAATGAAGATGATGCTATCTAGGCAGATGTGGGATAAAGGTTCTTTAAGGACTACTGAAGCCTAGCATGAGTAAATGCTTCTCATCCTTTAATAGTAAGTATAGTGCAAGGGAGACTGAAGTTATGTAATAACAAGCAAAGCAAGGGCCAAAAAAAAAAGGACAAAACCCATGCATGGTGTGGGAATGACTGGAAGTGCAGGCACATCAACAATTTCTATTTGAACTTTAAGGGGGAACCGTGTAAAATTGGGGTAATCAATGACGTTATTGCTACAAATATAGCTACTTCACAAACTTTTGATAGCTGGAATTTTTTCATCCAGAAAATAGCATACTTTGGGGTATTTTTTATTTCTTCATCTGCCCCGGAAGCTGAGGCAAATGTGGCTACACACGTGTGGATACTGATGACTAGCCAATCCAGGTGGACAAATTCTACTGTCCAGCCTGCATCCATCTGATAATATTAAATGCTACGAAGGCACACTGCAATGGCATCCCATCAGCCCCTGTCACCAGCTGATGCTTGACAGTGTGCCTACAGACACACTAAGTATACCTGGGTGGGAACAGCTCTCAGCTATGTAGTGACCTGCCTAATCTTATTACGCTGTTGCATGCAGGTATGTATGAAGGGCAAGCTCCAGCCTGCACTTTCCATACCAACAACTTTCCTTTGGGAATCTGGCCAGGAAGTCTCCCCTAAGGCCCATGTTGCAAACTGGGTCATTTGTCTACTGAGGTTCCTGTATGGTCCTCACCACAGTGCTAGCTGAAAGCTTGTTAAAAGCTACACAGCACAGAACTAAAGTTCTTCTCCCTCTTCAGGTCAGCAGGGGCAAGACTTTATATAGCAGACCTACATATTTTCCAGCCTCTCTTCTAACCACAACTGGAAAAAAAACTGGCTCACCTTCTCTCACTGGGCACCAGTGTTCATACATACTTCTGGAAATGGCTCTGGTCTCCTAGGCCAGTCTCAGAGAAGGATTTCTTTTTTTCATATGCAAGTCTTCCTTGGTTTCCTTGGGCCATTCCCACCAATGCCCTGGGCGACCAGGTCCTGACCATGGGAACACAACCCCTCAGGCAGTATGGACTACCCTGCACAGCCAGAGACATCAAAACCTAAAAAAAAGTCAGTCCCAAGATTCATCCCAGAATGACACACTGACTCCCAGCTACTCTCTCACAAAGGAATACAGAATATTCTCCACAGAATACATCAGACTCTCCCACATCTTCTCAGTCGGAGACTTGGTAGGAGCCAGAAGAGTCTGCCTCATGTTTTCACTTTATTACAAGGCATCTTCTCTGCTTCAACTTTTGGTAATGGTTGAGTTGCCTTGACTGAGGCACTGAACCATCCTGATGATGTGATAAGGTATTCTCTGCTATCAATTCCTCCTAAAATCCCCCCACGCTCTGTGAGTGGAAACGGCCTTTTGCACCATGTGCTAGGACCACAGGACAGTCACCACTGAAAAGGCTTTCTTGCTTCTTCCCCAGCGCAAGCCTCGTCATGTCCTTTATGCGCATTGGCTGCCTTACTCAGCAGCCATGCCTTCTTATATTATACTTCTGAAAGGATTAGTTATAAATGGCTATTTAGGTGAAAACTCAAACGTGAAAAAATAGAAGAACCCTTAAGCTGACTTCCCAATTCAAAAGCTGCTTCTCATTCGTGATGGAGCAGCAAGTCCAGCTTCGCCCTCTTCCACCCAAGTCCAAGGAGAGCAGGAGGACACAAGGCAATGCCTACCCAGGCATGTCTCTAAGCAGGTGGGCTAAAGCTCTGCGCCTCAGCACAGGATCAGGCATCATAAATCTGTAACCAAGCTCTGCATTCATAATGCATTAAGACAATGAATGATGGATTTACAGCTCCATCAAAGCCCGATGAAGAATCTTTCTCACAGTCCTTTAAAAACTGAAAAGACCAACTGTATACAAAATATTTTAAAGCAACAAGCCCCTGGGAGGAGGAAAGGGAAAGAAAACATTTGCAATCCAGAAGCAGACTCTGGAGTGAAACTGCCAGTGGCAGTGGCCGCTCCATGTATCACCAAACGCAAGTGACAGCACTGGAAAAAGCAAGTTCTCCCTCCCTAGCCCAGACCCAGAGAAACTGCTTGCTCAAGTTCCAAACGAGCTGGAAATATTTGCATGTGGATTCAGTTGGGGTTGGACAGCAAGAACCAATTCACAGCCTCACTATTTTCCTCCAGCTGACAGGAGCAGCATGGTGGCTACTCAGTTTTTTTTTCAGGGATGCGAAACAGCCCACAGGCAAGGCTATTTCAGAATCTGAGGAATCTGCAGTGTACTACGAGGCCGTGACGTTCACAGTCTGCCCTAGCAAACACGTAGCATGACAAGGCCATTAACTAATGGAAGAAGAGAAGCCCTAAACAAAAGCTGAGCAGACAGTGAGGCCTCTGGCAGCAGTCCAGCCTTGGCTCTAGCACAGTAACACAGGCTGATCAAGGCAGGAACGTATCGTAACATACATTTTAGCAGGACTAGAAGTAACCTGTTGACTTAAAGCAGAAATGCAGTTCCCAAATAAAAGGTTAAGAAAAAAATCTCCACCACTGCCACATCCACGAGCAGCAGTCACATGCTGTGACAAAGGAGGAGGGGTTATGTCGTGCCCGCTGCTGGAGTCTCAACATCTGCCGGAGGACGGCTGCTTTTCAGCTGGCATCACTGCCGTGTGTGAGTTGTCAGAGGCATGCCCCTGCAAGGGACAGACAACTGGACTTGGCCTCGCTCGCAGGCAGGTGCTCACTCGCTCCTATGACTTTCACTATCAAAGACAGCTTCAAGGTGCCGCAGGCACTTACTGCACAAGTGACTCCTCCTGGCAAAGGCTGCAGAGGTTCCTGCTGGAAGCGTCCGCAGGCTCATTACCACATGAGAAGGAAGCTCGTGAGCTGCCAATTTCCAGCAAAACCTTTGCCCTCACTTGGCTGCTTTACCACCATGTGCCAGATGTTCAGGGAAGTGAGCCCTAGCAAGCAAGACAGCTCCTTCTGATTCACTAATGACGGGTGAAAAACCACCCTGGAATCAGCCTCAGCACCAGGCTGTGATGGCTGGTTTGCATAACTAGCCCTTGGAAATTCCCCTGGTTGTTTCAGGAACCATTTACCCTCAACATAACAGAGAAAGCTTCAGCTTTTGACCATTATTTTAACAGAGAAGAACAGCATATGGCCAAACTTCCCTCCCTCAGGAAGAACTGTCACTGGAGAGACCCGGGGTGATGCAGGAGGGTACAACAGTGGGAAGCAGCAGGGTGGATCACAATACCTATGGGCAATGTCTCTTGGCAAAAAGAACAGTCCAGGAGAGAGTGTAACTGTGCTGAGTGGCTGTCCATGAGTAATCCACCCCTGGGGATGCACTAGCAGCAGCCGTTTCATCAGAGCAGGGGAGCCTGGAAGGGCCAGCAGGCTCTTGCAGCAATGACTGGAAGTCAAGCACCGCCAGACCAGTCACCACAGACGCACGAACGACTCACATCTGTGACCCTTCTGCAATAACCATGGGTTCCTGCCACTGCAGGCTGTGGGACTCCGACCCATTTCCTTTCCACTTGTACACTGACATATTACGTCAGCATGGTGCAATCCTCTCCTCTGCTGAACATGTCACCTTTCTACAGCCCACACTGCTTTTTCCCCATTTACCTGCAACAAGGGCAATTATTTTCTCCTTCAGTTTATTCTAATGCTTGTCAAATGACTGAAATCAGATTACCAGGGTTCTAGCTGCGCGGATTCACCCACCCTTCCCCTTCTTACAGGCAGGTCTACACTCTCCAGTGATATAGTACTGCCCTAACTTGCTACCAAACTCCCAGTTTTGAGTGCCAACTCACCCAGAACTCTGTGATGGAGACTACCTTTGTCTTGCTGCTAATGTGGTACAAATATTTAGCCAAACCTGTCATTTTTCTAGATTAATCTTTTCTCTCAAGTTTTTACTTGCTTCTAGATATTTCTGGTTTAGTGTGAAACAAAAAGAGCTGAGTTTTTACTACTTCTTTGGTCCATATTCCCGTGTTCCTCTTTCTGCATATAGTGTCTCCCAGGGCACGGAGGCATCATGCAGGTAACACATCAAATCCTCTGCCTCACCATTCTGCTGCTGCTTCTGCATCACACTGATTCTTTTTCCTTACATCTCCCGAAAATCCTCCTCTCTTCGAAGTACTTATCCCTTCTTCAGTTTGCAAGTGCTGCCAAAGACTAACATATCACAGAGCAAATCCCTCTCAGCTGCAGGGAGAATAAGCTTATCTGACCACTGACCCCAGCAATAAATAGCCATTTGCCTTTCATTTACTCTTTCTCAGATAAACTCCCTTGGATTTCAGTTACTCAAGAGAGGACTAAGTAAGCATCCTAGTACCCGGCCCAGAGTCTCTGGAGAAGCAAATCCAAGCAGCTCCAGGTCTAGTGTCTGAAGGAATTCAGAAAGTCTCATACCACACCTATGGCACTACCACAGACACATGCAGTTTCCATCAACAACCAGGGGCAAAGGAAACAGAGGGTAGAGTTTGTTGGTTTGGTGGTTTTTTGGGTTTTTTTTTTTTGAGGAACATGTCTACTTCCACAGCAGTGGTGTTCTTTAGCAGGGTGCTTCAATTTCCCTTATCTCCATCCTGAGGTCAGACTCCTGACTGTAACTGCTGGTTTGCAGCGGGGATAAAGCCTTGCAGAGGGACAGGCCTAATCTCAGATAAGGAACAAGCAACAGTGGCATACAGAGCTCCTAGGTCACACAAGTGCCTCTAGATGAATCCAGGAAAGGAAGAAACTCCCTTTTCCCTGGAAAATCAGCTGACAGAGAAACAGAAACTCTCCACAGAAAGCAATAGGCAGCCATTTGTCATTCTGACCTTACCACACACTGATAAAAATACTAACAACTCACTACCAGAACAAATAGACGCCTACGCCTTATTCCCATAGCACTGTTAGTTTTCCACTGGGTCAATTCTAGCTAAGAGACAGAACTTTTTACATGAGTCTCCACTAGAAAAAGCAGCTGTGCTTGCCACCTGTTTGCAGCTAAAGCCAGTGACAGCAAGATTTCAGCCTCAAAATACAGAGAGATCAAGCTAGAGAAGACAAGACAGATGTTTTCCAGTCACCTGGACCACATCCTAAAGCGTTCAATGAACTGGATCAGCAGCCTCAAAATCAGCAATGACTCCCTTTGGGAACTTGTGGAGAACAGGTAGGGTGTTAAAGGGCTGAAAGACAGACAAAAATAGTTCCTAGCCTTAAGAATGCAAAAAAATGGGAATAGAGTTGATTTATGATTTCAGTTCTCAGAACAGTAAGATTGCTTATTTGTAAGAACCTGAAACCCCCCCCACCAAAGATGAGTAGCAACCCAGGTGGATTTGTCAAGAGCTAATCATTATCGAAAAAAACCCCTGTATTTTATACAGGGAAAAAAGTATTATGGGGGAGAAGCAAGACATGAACTGGAATTCAGTAAGGCTTCTGACATATCACTTTCACAAACATGCCAAAAAATGTTATTAATGATACTACTGTAATACAAGTTCAGAAGTGGCCAAAAAACTATCCAGGAGGAGTTCTCAGTGGGCTCACTGTAGAAATGGAAGGATGTTCTTACTTTGGGGTCTGCCTAGGAACCAATTTTGTTTAGTGTTTTCATTGTCAACCTGGATGATGGAGTAAAAAGTATGTTTATGAAATTGCAGAGGACACGAATCTGGAAAGAATGGCAGGTATGCTGGAAAGCTCTGTCAAAGGAACTTGGCAAATTGGAGAAGTGCTCTGGAAGAAAGAATCAGTAGGGACAAGTGCACAGTGCTGCTCTGTGGCAGGAAGAGCCAACGGTACAAACACAGGATGCAGAGCTGGGGAGGTAGCTGCTCTTCAGACCCGGAGTCTCAAGGAACTGGACACCCACCTTCATTCCCACACCATTGTGGAAAAGGCAGACAAAGTAGTGGCTGCATAAAGAACAAGAACTGGGAGGATAGTGAAGCAGCTGTTTGCTCCTCTCTATTTGCTGTACTCTGTACATTTTTGGGCATTGCTCTTTAAGAAAAAGATGAATCAACTGCAGGCATTCAGAAGAGCAACAGGAATTAAGATATCTGGAAAACATCACCTGCAAGAACTTTAAAAAAAAAAACCACAAACCACAAAACAGAGTGTTTACTCCAAAGAAATGAAGGATAAGGAGCCAACCACAAGAGCACTGAAGTAACATGCAACGCAAGAAGCTCAAGTTCTGTTTGCTCTCTGCCAAGCTGGGCACTGAAGCACTCAATTAACACTACTGCAATCACTCTCCCTAGTCTTCTAGCAAGTTTTAACAAATTATTTGCTGCATCCTTCCAGGAGCAGGTGATACCACACTAGAACCTAGTGATGACCACGTGACTGCAAGCATCAGGTGGAAATTCAATTTGTTTTGAAGCAAACCAATCCATCCTTTGAATTTCAAGCTAAAACACTAAGAGTCCCAACAACCGTGTTCAGGTTGCAGGGCACTGACACTGTCAAGGCTTTCCCTTACTCAGAATGAACAACAAGAGCATGACACAAACCAAAGAAAACTACTTTTGACTCAATTATTCATGTTACGAAAGCCCACTTGTGCTTGCCCAGACGCTGACAGGTAACTTCATCTGTCTGGTTCCAGGAAAATAATTGCAAGTTGGTGTCAGTGTGAGACAAGAGCAAGGTATGAGCCCTTAAGGCCATCTATGTATCAACTGTGTGCAATTATATTCCCAGACTGTTTTATTCGGTATATGGTGAGCTGCCAACCTCCTCTCTTCATCTCCAAACACATGATATAACATCCCATCCTCTGAACATTAAACTATTTGTCTCGTTATTTGTTGAAAAATCATTAAAGAGCATTTGAAAACTGAGATAAAAGATTTGTAAAACAAGAACTATCCCCAAATAGAGGCCATTTACTCAGGACTTCATGACAACAGATACAGACGAGCCATTTACTGAATAGAAAGTCAGTGATCACAACCTGATTCCATTTAGTGGAATTTAGTGGTGAATTACAGAAACCAATCCTGACTAGTTAACAGGTCCACGGTACTCCAGAAGGGCACTAATGCAACCAACTGGGGCAAAATTTTTACATGGGGAAAGCTATAGATTTCCCATTTCAATGGTTTTAAATTAGACTTGATACTGTTCTTCCAGATGATACTTTAGCCAAACAAATCATGAATCACAGTACAGCAATAAGAGAGCAAAATATAATGGCTTGTGCTATTCAAGAGGTCGTATTAAGTCTGTGGATTGCAGTCTTTTCAACAAGTTGTGTTGCTGCTGTGTGCTCCTGCCCTTCTGTGCCATCACATCCTTATCTCCCAACTCCTATTTCCTCCCCTCACCATTGCTCTTATCATTCCTCTGCTCTTAAATCGTAAGAATCTGTAAAATCCATGCAAAGGCTGGTCCTTTTATATACTCTTTAAAATAACTAAAAATTAAATTAATTGTTCATAGAACACGCTAACATAATCTTGAATAGAAAGCCTCATTAGTGATGCAAGGTCAGGTTACAGATAAAAGTCTTTGTGGAGCATATTTAATTAAAGCTGAAGTCCGTGGAGGTAAAAATGCCTTCACTTAAATGCAGCTGGACACAAAAAGGAACTCTCTTCAGACCAAGACGTGGCAAATATGACTGTGATATCATGTCTGCCCGCTAATGAGGTGAACTTCACAATGCCAGCTGACAGCGTTCTTACCACTTTCTCCTTGTAAACAATGTATTTCAGCCACTTGAAATCCTGCCATTTGAATCCCGCCAGAACAAACAGGGAATCCTTCTCGTACTGCTCCATTTTCTGGATTGCACCTTCAGGATATGTGATCCGGAGAGTTGTCTTGCCACCCACATCTTTTTCAAAGCCCTTCACTGGAGCAGAATTCAGCCTGCAGGGCAACCAGAGAAGATGCTGTCATGGATTCCCACTTACAGTCACGCAGGTTGATGATACAGCAGACACTGCCAGGCAAGGGCTCCCTGTATGCAGCTGTTACAGCAGCAAACGTTAACTCTTGCATTTCTTCATCACAAACATTTATGAAGCTTTATACCAAGTGGCAACAGTTTAATTAGAAGGTATATAAATGATTTAATTGAATATAACGCAACCCATTTTTGCACATGCACTCGTGATTTAAATTGAGTTGGAAGCTTTAGAAAAGGAAACTGAAAAATACTGCCCTTGCAAATTTAGAATTACAAACTAAGCATTAATATTTTAGCATCCCATCATTCCCAGGATATCTTATTTGGATTCCACACGGCTTGGCTGAAATAGAGGACAGCAGTTTCAGCGGACTGAGACTGGTCTCATGCTCCTACCCCAGTCCAGAGCTTACACTTCTCATCCTACCTGCAGTCAGATTGTTTAGGGAACTAAGCCAGCTAATAATTTTCAAAAAACCCCAAAGAACAATCTCCACCTGGTTTAATTCCCCAAACTGGCCCACTCCGAAGGTGAGCTGCCATGCGATGCCAATACAAAGGAAGAGGCTGGGCTGTGCAGCTGGGGTAAGGCTCAGCATCACCGCAGTCTCACTGACTTGGAGGAGTTTCTGCTGTGGAGGTGCATCCCACCCTGGAAACACCCAAGCAGACACCCAGCTTTGCTCTCGGGCACACTGATTTCTAAGGGAATCCTATGTGTTTAGCTGTGCTTTTGTTAAAACACGCCTCAGGGACAAAGTTTTTTCCCCATCAAAAAACAAACTGCTCTGGCATCAACAGCAATGATGACTTCCACAACGTTAAAGTTATTCAGAACTTCTATTCAAAACTAGAAACCCAAAGCTGAGGAAATTTCAAGTAACTTGGAATACAAATCTTGCTGACATCAAGCAGCAGTCCCCAATGGAACAGCATTGCCTGCTTGAATTATTGCAGCCTTCTTGACTTGGGGTAGTTCAATATACTGGAAAGTGCTTATGGACTGCAAATTTTGCCATGTAGGAATGTTAATGAGGATCTGGATTTGTCTTTTTCAGCCTGGGTAAGCATTTTAGGTGGGAAACCTTTTAGTAGAAGAAAATCCCTGTATGCAATCTTAAGTTCGATTCAGAACTAAGGAGAATAAATTCCTATGTATTTTAAGTAAAAATACTTTATCATTAGGAATAAAATACTAAGGGGAAACCAACTTAAGAATTGGCATCATCACAATTTATATAGGAGATGAAGCCTTTTTTTGTGGTTTATAAGTCCTTGTTTTGTACCCTGACTTTGAGGTATCTAGACCTGACTGCCTGCAAAAAAAGAGCTTCCAGCCAGCCCGATCCCTTGCTTTTTCCTCTGTTTTCACACATCGCTCACTTTTGCTATAGACACTATTTAAACTTCAAGGTGTTGTGTCTCTTTGGGGTTGACAAACCTACAGAATGTAAAAGCACCTGGCCCTAAAGGTAACAGAAATAAGTACAATGAAGAAGTACAATGTAAAGCAAGCTAGTTACACCTATTTTCATCTGTCTTCTTGAAGCTGAGGGGAAGGTTAGCATCTGCAGTTGTTTCAAATGTCAATGTGTAGCTCTTTGGCAGGGTTTTCCCGACGCCCAGCTGCTGGGTTTGCTGTTTTGCTGCTTACCTTGTTAAAGCTCCCCAAAGTGGGGACTCCTACTTTGCACCTAGACAGGAAACAAAACAAACCATTTCCCCAAGTAAAATGAATTCGGGTCTCCAGCAAAGGACCAGAACGCGAATTGCTGACAGAGTCATAGCGATGGAGTCCCTCTAACGAGCCAGCACTGTCAGCCCCACGGTCAGTGCCCCGGGGGCAGCGCAGGCAACTGAGCAGGAAAAGTTCTGGCAGCCACAATCTGTGTTCACAAAGGTGCACACTACACAGTTTGAACCCTTTCTCCGGCAGGACACGCTGGTGGTTATAAACACAGCTAAATCCTAGAAAACCTCAGTTTGGATGCCAGGCTGCCTTGTGCTGCCCATGGACAGGCAGTCTTCTCCGTAAGAAGGTTCAGAGTGTTTTTCTGTCTCTGTACCCACTGATGACACAGGGAGCTTATAGACACTAATAACTCCTAACCTAAGCACCATGAAGACCCTCCCATATATCATGACAGTATCATCATCAGGTGCATCCCTAGCTCATTCTAGCCAAGAATTCCTGACACATACTTGTTTATCCCCTGTCTCCAATCTATTCCAAGGAGGCATTTCAGAGCACTCATGACAGACTCCTGCAAGAAGATTCTGCCAGGTAAAGTGTGACAGCTGGGAATAACGTCTGCACTGAAATCTGATAATACCCAGTTAAAAAAACCCCAGTAACTAACTCACTCCAAGCTGTTTTAGAACTGTCAAACTGATCTGACTCTCTTCATCACAAGATCAAAACTTCTTGCTGCAATTAGCGATCCTCACACAGTAACACACGATGCATCAAAAAACTCCACATATTGCTGGATCACTCCTTTGTTCACAAACATTTTTTCCCTTATAATTCACCTCCTAGGTCCCAAATTTGATCCTTCAAAGGAGTTTTGCAATCCATGAAAAAGGATGCTATACACAAGGGACTTCCCCAGGAGTAAAGGAAGCAGTTGGATACATTTAAGAATTCTGGTCTCACCTCCTCAGTCCCACATCCAAGCGCCTGGCTTCATTTAACCTTTACAGTTGACTTTTCTCTCCTTTATCCATCCCACAAACAGCACAGGTGCTCAGCTGCCCTCTTATCCTCTCAGCTTGCAAACTGACTTAGATTTACGGATGTGGAGAGAAAAGGTTGAACTTTTCATTTGGAAATTAAATAGCGGACTTTCTGGTGTAAATCTTAGTGGGTGGCTTAGTCCAGATGGATTGAAACTGTTCTCTTGCTACTTTTTGAACAGTCTGAGCCTATGAAGAGGCTATAACTGAACTTTAATTCAGCTCAAATAACTGCAAGTTACCAGACTATGACGAGCAGTAAGAGCTCTTTGCTAGCAACTGATAGTGGGACAGACTAGGAGAAGGGCTGTAAAAGTTTCATCTTGTTCTGAACAGAGCACTGTCGGAGAAGCAGGGAACCGTTCACAGGAACAAAGGACTGAAAGGGATCTTCTTGGTCTTTTTGTCTAGAGTTAGAGGGTATTTATTACTCTATGTATATTCTATTCTTTCCTCACGCACCCATTACTAGCGCACCGGAGAGAAAGGAGACCATGCTAAATGATACCGTCTCTATGCCTCAAATTCTTTTACTAATCCTTTTCTTTCTTCCACCTTAGGTAAGAATTTGCTATTTGCCACCATGTCTCATGGTTGACTAAAGTTCAGAGAGATGACATCAGTTACATTCCCTTTAATATGAAATCAGTTATCTAACTAGGAAAAAAAATACTAGCTTAGACTATGTTAAAACAGTTTTTATAAACTTACACTGCAGTTTATCCAACTTTTCCTATTTACTATCGTAGTATTTTGTTACTCATGATTCAGAACCTGCTATAAAGCTCTACATTTTTTTCAAGTCAGACTAATGAGTCTGTATCTCCCTAGAGCATGTCCCCCCTCTCTCCTACACACACACTCTCTCTCACTCTCCATTAGTACAGGTATTATGTTTGTTAATCTCCAGTCACCCAGAACACCACCCTGACTTGACAGATTTATTACTAAGAGTTATGACTAGACCTGCACGTTTTTCAAGCATTCTGAGATGGCGATGATCCAGGTCCTCAGCGAAGCAAGAAGTCCTAACTTTGACTGTGGTTGTTTCCACTCCTATGCCACTCTGTTTCTGCTCCCTTATTCAACACCATCATCATCCACAGTGAAACAGACGAAAAGTATTCAGAGCTTCTAGGGTGCACCTACAGGTGTTTAATCATTACTGCATCCTCACTCATGGAGGCTTACTTCTTCCCAAGACCCTATGCTGCACCATTCTTAATTCCTCCCATCCTGTGAAACGTGGGTCCAGGGGAATGCTACACATGTATAACGAGTAACACTTCTCTGAGCTACCTGGGGGATATACCTGGGAGCAGATCTAACAGCACATTTCACTGCCTCACCACCCAAGGGCGTCACAAAAGAAGCAGCTTTCAGAAAGGAGTTATGAAGAGAAGGTTCAAGTGGGATCATTGGAGAGACCACATTCCCAAACAGCTGCGGAAAATGGAATGCTTGAGGAGCGTCTTTACCCTTTGATGTGATCACCATTTATAACAAACACATGCCCTTTGTTTTTTCCCCTCCATGTTAGTTAACACCTCCATACCAATAGATACTGTCACTAGTGTAGGTTTAAAACGTGCCTGCGTAGCATGTGAACCAATACAGAAACTGAATATATGACAAGGAAACTATGATGGCAAAAGACTCACCTGACAACAACATCGTAGTCATCAATTTTTAACCCCAATGACTTATTCGCAAGCACTCCACCATTTCCCACAATAACACATCGCCGGCAGCTGAGACTGTGGAAAAAAGAGAGGAAAGAGGTGATTTTTGTAATACAACTTCAAACACACAGAGCTGCACCTATTTAGTTTGCATCCGAGAACTACAGGAAACTTTTGGGAACATTAAGATTTAAGGGGAGAACAGAGACACACTTGATCCCCAGCTCACCCCATCATGCCCAGGCATTACACGTGATGAACTGCTTTCAACACCTCGCACCACGTGTGGTCTAATGAGATGAGCTGTCAGGACAAGCAGCTCCTCTCCCCCCACACCCCTGGTATGATGGGCTTGAATCAAACCCATCTGTTTACTTAAACCTTCTCATTATTCATTTTGCACTGAAACAACAATAAACCAAAGGCTTAGTGAGGAAGTCCTCACTCCAAGCAATTTTATGAGCGCAGGCAGATCTTGCCAGGTTACCTGGGGCATGCTCACCTTGCTGAGTGCAAAATTGCTGCAGTTATCATGAGACTTCAAGAGACAAAAAACCACTAAATGGAGAGAAAAAGGATCTCCCACCCCTCCTGTCCAGTAGGAAACATATATGGAGACACAATGGGTGAGGACGGGGAAGGAAAATAACCTTAATTAACAAAGAAAGGGGAAAGAGAAAGAAGAGAACAGTTTCTCGTGGAACCGCGAGTCACGAGAACTCTCTGCAGCAGATGTTAAAAAGTGATTTCGTTTTGAAGACAGAGAGAGGACTTCTTTCCAGCCATCTAATCCCAAATGCAGCTGGCTCTTCTGGCAACATGCCTCCATCTCTGGTAGTTCACTGAAGGAATACGTGTCTGCAGAGCCTTTTTCGGCAAGGGTCCAAGGCAATCCAGTTGTTTGGAGCAGATCTCTGGGCTAGGCAGCCTTCTAGCTGCAGGCACAGCCGACTGGTCTCTTCTAGGCTGTCCTCGCAGCGATCAGGCTAAAGAGCCAGTATGAGGAAAACTCTGCTTATGTGGGGTCTGCCTTCGCAGAGCAGGGCTGGAGTCCACTTCAAAGACTCAGCTAAACCACTGAGGGTTACACTGCTGATGGAGCTATTAGCTGGAGGTACGCACAGAATTAACAGCACGAAGAAATGCTCAGGAATGGCTTCCCCAGCCCAGATAAATTGCGCCACAGATCCCAGCTTTTCCAAAAGAAAAAAACCTCCTCCAGAAGATATACATATTAGCCCAGTGCTCGTATCCTTAAGGGCTGAAGAAGTGTGGATGCTTGTGATAATTCAAATCAGGCAAAAGAGAAAGAGCTTTACAGACAACAGCACAGAAAACAAATACAGTTCTGGTGACAAGAAGGCAGCAGAGGCAAGAACTGGTTCAAGCAGTATATTGTGGCAATATGGGAAGAGAAAGAGTCATCCCCAAACACGCCCAACCCAGTGACAAAGATGGTAACAGCTTAGTTAAAACCTTTATGGAAAAGGTGCTGCAGGAGGGAAAAAAAGATATAGTTCAGTTCTGGCCAGGAGAAGCTTCAGATGAAAATATGGTCTTTTGATGATTATGACAAAAAGTTTGACCTCTTAAACAACAGACTGCCAGGTTAAATACTGCAATTTCTCAGTTGTCTCCGAGCTACGACTTGTCGTTTTATTTTTTGAAGTGTTAAATCCAACTGCTACAAGTTATAGATGTTCCTCTCTATCCCTTTCCCACTTACCGTTAGGGCATTAGCTCTTACCAATTTTGAATATAGATGTGTTTGTTTCAGCCTCAAAAACACTTAATTGCATTCTTCCCTTTTCTGCTAAATTAAAGCACCATCTACTGTCAGCAGTCCCTTCCACATCTGCATGTGATCCACTTACTGACAAACCACTGTATGTAAACATCTGCCTCTAGGTGGATAATCAGTCACAGGTCAGCCTGGTGAGCATGAGCCGCTACACACGAGATAAAAGAACCAGTTCCACCAGCCAAAGCTGTTCCAGCAGCCTCTCTTCATGGCCCTGTTCCCACACAGTACTTGTAGACTGATCAAAGCCCATTCTTAATTTTCCCTTGACCATACAAACTGGAGCAAGCTCATCACATCTCTTACGGTATGGCAGCTCTCCTAGATCTTGAGTCACATTTGCAGTATCTCTCTGAACCGTTTTCAACTTCTCCCCAGATCTCTGAAGCACTGACTCTGGAAGGCCAGCATGCGGAGCTAATGCTGCTCAAAGCAGGGTCCCTTTTACACAGAGATTTTATGTATAACATTCCAGTGCTCTCTTTATAGTCATTGGTTTGCAGAATGTAAACCTCATCTTGTAAGCACAATTTGTTGTCACCTCTGAGATGCCTGACTTGATTCGGCTCCAATAAAGGTTTGCTCAGAAAAGGGCCCTACGAAAAGGTCTAGACTGACCCAGTCCTCCTACTCCATACTTCCCCAGTCTTTGGCCCCAGCAAATTTTCCTAGTGTAATTTTACATTTCCTACAGATCTGTCTTAACCACTGCGAACACCTGCCAGCAGGATTACACTAGAAGTGCCACTAAAGGATTAATTCTCAACCCTGACAGTAACTTTTTAAAGCAGTGTGATACATCCTTTTTCTAAAAAGGATATGTCTACAATGGTGTTGTGTAGAATCAGAATATAATGGACTGAGACAAACAACATGCTTATCTTACAAAGGTTACCTTTATCAATCAAGCTTCTAGTTCATCTAAAAAAAAACCACCTTCATCTACATGACAAGATTTAATTTCCACAAAATCTAAGATAACTGGCATCAATTATACTGCCATCCTAGCTCTGTTCCAGATCTAACTTTCCAGGATTTTTCCTGCCAAACTGAGCTAATCAACTTACAGCCACCTCTTTGTCATCTCCCATACTTCCCCAAGAACAGCACAACATCTGCTGTTCTATTCAATGTTCCAAGAAGGGTTAAAAAGGAAACAGTAATAACAAAAAGTATTCTTTAACTCTTTTCAGTGCATACTGATTTAAAAAGACAAAATTGTCATTTAACATCCTCACAGTTACTAATAAAAATACAGAAAGTATTTAAATGTTGCTCTAAAATGGGGCAACATCATTCTATCTTTACCCAAATAAATGAAAACAAATACTTATTCTGGATGGTTCTGCCTTTACTCATTGTAACTGATAGCTTGATCACTTTGTCCAGCTTCATGTCTGAACCACTCTTACACCCTGGTGGTCTTCAAACATTTTAACACGTTCTCCTTTTTTCTTAAGACTGCAGATCAGATTTTTCATTAGTATCTTTTTGATGCTAAGGTCTAATCTTTGATCTTCCAGCGGCTTTTTCTTAGATTTCCTTCAAAAGTACACTGTCTACTCTCATCACAAAGCTGTAAGGCTCTGTTGCACACTCAGGTGCAGATCGCTTTCTTCAGGTGCGCATGATGAAGATATGGTGAGAGTCTTGGACTTTACCTGGGTTCTGCATATCAGGTGCGTACATCAAGTCTGGCCAGACCAGATTGTTTTGATCAAGACAAACAGAAAGATGAGCTAGCTTGGTCTCACCAGCTTTGGCAGCCACACTACAGGACAGTGAGAAGATTGCAGGGCCACCCTAATGTAGCACTGTGAAAGAGAAGCATTGGACAGGGTTGCCAGGTGCCTGGCCTCACATGCCGACCAGAAGTTTGGACACTTGGCACCAGTGTAGCTTGGCTCCTTCACAGCCAGCATTGACCAACGGTGCTTGAGCGTAGAAAACCTGCAAAGTCACTGCTGGCTCCAGGCAAGTTTCTGGTTGAAGAAACACACAGTGCAGGCAGCATCGGTTACAGCTCAATTGTTTCTCCACAAAGAGGTGTACAAACACCTTTTTGTTTGTTTACATAGTATGTCAAAGCTGTATTCCTTTTCCAAAAGAGCTCAAGGACTGAACACATTGGGGACAGCCCAGGTTCATTCGCTACCACGGTGGTATGAATGAGAGTCATGGACTTTTCACACCAGAAAGACCTCCCCTAATGCCCCAAGCTGGGAGCTGCAGCCAGATGTACAGCCTCTGACACAGATGCTCAGAGGCTGAGTTCATCATCTACACCAAAGCGGGGATTCACACAGATTTCCTTGAACAATATAGCCCTGTAAACACATGTATGTGTTGTAGCAATTGCTACTTCCTCTTCCCCTCTTGTCAAATCACTTCAGGGATTTATCAGGGGAGAAAAACCACAAAGCCTTCTTCTACGCAACTTTGGAACTAAAGGCTTTGAGGAAATATATAACAGAATAATTAAAAACCCACATCTTTAGGGTAACTGGTGCTTAGGGAGGCTTAGCATTTTCTGGTTTGATCTGGCTGCTGCTACTTAAACTGGTGCTATCTTCTCCTGCTCTATCAAGTTCCTTCCTCACTTGTTAGTTATATATTGTATTAGTAAAGACAACTCTTGGTTATAAACTCACTCTGTTTTTCTTTATTACCACCTGGAGACAGGTGGTAATGAAGGTGGTTATCTCTCTGATAAGAGAGGAACAGGAAGTAGCAATTGCTACAACACAAAAGGGTCAGTCAGGCTTTTATATTTATGTCTTTTCACAAGAAGTTTACCGGTCATCACCACAGAGACTTAACATGAAAATCCACTCAAGTGTGGCCAGCAGAAGAGCCATGGTATTAGAAACCAAGCCCTGATCTATTTGCAGAATGAGGAGCAGGCTGCTGAAGAAGCCGCTAAAACAAGCAGTGAAAATGTCAGGGATGTCAGGCCTGGAAAAGCCAACAGAGGGCAAGAGAACTCTGAAGTGTCCAAGACAAGGTCCACCAACATCTACGTCAGGGAGAAAGACATGGCAGCACTGAAAGAAGAGAACACTAATTCTAGAGTCCCCTGGATCTTCTCCAGAAAAGCTCAGAGCTGAGTTGCAACTACCATCACCAATGCAAGAGCAGCTTTACCTACCTCCTGCCCTGCAGGAGAAGCAGGTTACTATATGTAGTTCAGCACAAAGGAGCCACAATAAGGAGTCATGAGGAAAACTAAGAAAGCATGGCGTCACTTACACTATGTTACAGGCGTGAACTATAGCATTTGTTCACATGCCCTCCAGCTGCTGCTAGTTATTAACACAACTCAACTCACAATGGAGGGATTAGTTGTAGTGGGCTGGCAAAGCTGCTTTGGGATGATGAAAGGTGCACGCGTACCCGGAAGGATCGAGTTTGCCTCATTTCAGCACCATGTCGGTACATCGTGTCAGAAAAGGTGCATCAGGATGCCCTTTTGGCACAAGGGTAATCAAACAAATAAGTTCACTTACAGGGCTTATGGGAGACAAGTGAAGATAACATCTCAAGGGACAGCTTTCTGAAGGAGGGCAGAAATGGAGAAGCGTGGGTGGGGACAGCACCAAAGGCTTGGTGTAGATCCCCCACCATACAACTCTAATCCCCTCTTTCCTTCCTATGCTCTCACGCACTGCTCTGACCTCACCTCTCCTGCCTCTCCCACCCTTCCCCCAGGAAAGCCACATTCAACGTGTGGTTACATGAACACTTGCTTCAATAGGCTCGGCAGTGCTCACCCTCCCCACCCATCCCCAGCCCTCTGCCTCTTGTCCTGCCATTGCAGCGCCATGCCAGTGCAACTCTTCAGTGGGAGGCGAGCTCTGTAAGTGAGGTCACTGGAACGACCCGGCTTAAGAGAAAAAACTTTTAAACTGGAACCCACTGACCCACTTTAAAGTCCCTCTTCAAATAGCAGCAGCCCAAGGAGAAGCTAAGGAGCTACAGTCTGAGAGCAGGCAGTGGTAGCACAAAGATAATTTCTTCAATTGGCTTTGGCAACACAGAAAATTGTTCAACTCCATCCTAAAGAGCAGGTGAACCTGGAGCTTTTTTCCTACTGCTAGAATCAGCCTACTAGACCTCAGAGAGCATACAAGTGGAAGGGTTCACAAGATTTCCTAGTCTGGCCCTCTGTACCTCACAGACTTGTGCCTCTTACCTAACTCTTTCACAATAAGGCTTTTTTTCAGCCCTTGAAGTCAGACCTTCTCCAGTTGCTCCAAAGAGGCGAGCAAAGTGGGGAGGTCTCCTTGACCAGTGAGCCGTAAGGGAGCGAAACTAACCTCAAGGTCCTGCTGCCAGCACACTGGAGCTGCCAGAGTGGAGCTGCTGGGCTCTGCTTTGAGCATGAGACAAGATGAGAAAGTAGCTAACCTTCCCTCATCAGTCTGCTCCGTCAGTTCGTCTGGAATCCAAAACGGCAGATACACATCGTTGCCAGCACTGTAATTCATTGACGATCACAGCTGAAGAACATTTTGGGGAGCATACCCAAGTCTTCATTGATGCCCTACTCACCAAGCAGGTTTCCAAGAGCAGCACTGAGGTAGCCTTAACACCTCCTACAGTACCCCAAGCTCCCTCTTGTAATAATCTCTCTGTTGCAACTCCATCCATCTACTGCTTTAGGCTCTTACTTTGTGACTTGCTATCCTAAGCCTTTCTTCTCACTTTCTCCCACACCAGCTTCAATTTTTTTCTTTTCCCTCTACGACCTGCTCACTTGGAAAGGCTATGGGAGGTATTTCACTGTGAGTTGTATGTACTACACAACCAACATCCACTGCTCTGCATTTACCACAAAAGTTGACAGAAAAACTGTATTTCCCCAAGATACCTGTGTTTACAAGCATACACACCACCAAACCTTGTTACTGCAATACTGTAGAAACAGATTTCTAGCTTGTTCCTTAGGTCTTGTTCATACTTGATATCTCAGGGACCTTACATACATTTCATGAAGGTCTCAGTGTTTGGTCTTTCCTGTCTCTGCACCAAACTCATTAGGAAGAATGCAAAACCAAAGTGAGCAGCTCGTGCTACAGTGGTTATGTTTCACAATCTCCTAAGAAATTACTTTTCTAAAAAAAACCCAAACCAAAACCAAACCACGTTCCACTCCTCAAAACATGTGAGCAGCAAGAGTCACAATTACATTAACCTTCCCTGCAAGAATCTTCCACCTGCCTGCTATGTCATTAACACTAATTTCTCATGAGCAACCTTCTGAAAGAGTCTATATTGTGGATTTTTCAACAGATTACAATCTTAACTCTCCAACCACAGCTGAGATAAACCCCAGATGGGTGAGAGTGTGTTGTGTGCAAAAATCTCAAAGAAGGTCATTTGTAAAATGATTTTGCCTTCTGGACATCATTTCTCAAATTAATCCAAACTCTGAAGGCTAACCCCATCCGGCATTGCTGTGAGGAAAGGTAAACTTTAAAGCAACTTAAATTAGCACATAGGCTGCAAAAAAAGCTTAGAGTAAACTTTCACATAGAGAGTAACTCCCAAATCTAACTAGAGCAGGGAAGATCTACAATCAATGTGAGAGACATGGAGGAAAGCCTGGAAAAGCTTATGAACTTTGTCATGGAAAAGTGGGCAGAAGAGGAGCTGGGCCAATGTGTTTAGAAAGCAAGAACTGTGCTGTTAGCCTGGGTTCAATGAAGCACCACTGCTTGGAAACGAATAGTACCAAGACTTTGAAAAGAGATCATATTCCCATAAAAACCTCTGACAGCTTCTGAAACTACCTCTAAACTAACTCTGTCGCGAAACCAAAACTGCAGGGCACAGGGCAGGAATGACAGAAAAGGATAGGAAAGGACTATCATTGGGAAGCTGATCGTAAACATGCCAGTGAGTTTTGGAAGCAACCTCTACAATAGGACTGAAGAATCAAAGGAGCTGCTTCTAAAGGCATCAGTTCAAATACCACAGGACCCAGGAGACTGCTATCACATCCTGGCACAGGCTTGGCCAACACAACCCCACATTCCTGCTTTGAGAGCGAGGTATCAGTGAAACATTGCTAAAACAAGCCAGTCCCTTCTTTCATTCTCAAAGTTTCGTGTCAGCCCGTTGCTTTGTCAGAAAGGCTGAAAAAGAATAATGTATTTATTGAAAACCTGCTAGTTACTTTATTTGAAAAAGGGATAAGAGGGTGTATTGTGACACCATATGAAACAAAAGATTAGGAAATAATCAAAAGGTAAATGCTTTTTTCTACTCATGTTTGACTTAGAGGCCTCCAGAGCGTGCAGATTTACTGGAAAGAGGACTCAGTTTCCAGCTCCTGATCTACCTCCAAAGCACAGCCAAATTTATTGGCAATAATTTCTGGCAAAAATATCAAGCAAAATTTATTTAGGACATGTGGAAAATAATCACTTCTACCCCTTCTATTCTAAAAGGTCTCATCTTACCTGTCAAGAGCTGGAGTTAGACGGTAATCTTTGGTTGCTGACAGGATGGCTTTGATCAGATTATCTGGGGAGAAAGGAACATGACATTAGGAACAAGTTCTCACTTCTAACGGAAATGAAAAACAAAGTGATGTAAAGCATCTGAAGCAGTTACTTGGAGGAACTGAAATAAGGTTCACATTAGGAATAAACACTTTAAGTTGCATATTCCTATTTTATCCGGACTATGACCTTCACACACTGGCTGCAAAGACATGTTATGTGCCAAATTCTGATGCAGTTTGCAACTGCCTTGCGCAGAGAGAGTGACGGGGAATATACACAGTACAGCTTAAGGCAGTGGTTTTATACCCACTTCCTTGAGATCAGTTTCACAAACACTTCAGACAAGAAAAAGCCAGTATCACTGTCAATGCTTGCTTTCCAAGAAGCTTTTACGCAGCTGAACTGTGAACAGGATGCAGGAACAGAACCAGGTTAAAACTGATGCTTTTTATTTTCCTGGGTTACTTTTAGTTTAGGTTCAGCTCCTCAGTCTGGCTTTCTTCATGGCAGAATCCAACTAAACCATCATAGTTGCTTAAAGATACGCCCATGGAATCACAACCTACACCGATACCCAGTGAACACCGAAGTAACCAGATGGTGTAAGTTAGGCAAGCATAGACACACACACACAAATTAAACGTATTACATTGTAGAAGCACAATGATTACACAGAAATAATACTGTAGACTATGAAAATTCTTGAGTCTGCTTCCTTGTTTTTGTCCTTTGTCCCTAATTTTTCCATTCTCTCTCCCATAAAGGTCCAAACTCCTTTACCATGGCCTGTCCGGGACCAAGAAGCAGCAATGCTTTGGCTAGTCCTGATTTACAAATTCACCAGTAACTTCAGAATGGCTGTACTGGGTCTGACAAAAAGTCTATCTGTCTCCAAATCTTGACTCTAACTGTGACCTTAAATAGATGCCCAAGAGAAGCATAAGAACAAAACAAACAGACATAATATTCTCCTGAAATTCTCTTCTACCACTTAACTGTTTTCAAATTAGGGATTTCATGTATCAAGTATAACCTCTATGTATCTGGCAACCCTCAGTGATTTTTTTCTTCCATGAGCTCAGAATCCACCTGCATCCATATGGACTTTCAATCACCTCCCTTTCCTGATTCTGAATATTGGCTTCTCTAAGTTTCCTTAATACCGGAAAAGATTGTGAACAATTAGTCCCCTTCCACTTTCCTTGGGATAGTGTAAATATCTATCATATCCTTCCCTTAAATATATCAGTCAACTAGTTCAGAATTTCTTAGGAAACAATCAGTCAAAAGGAATAGGTAAGTCTCGTATCTTTACAAAAGATTAAAAATGACACAGGAACATAAGGAAGACTGATATCGAGTGATTATTTACAGTGAACTTAAACAGTTTTCCTGATAGACACTACTTAATGCAATCAGCACAGTTAGGGGAGACCCTTTCAAACAAAGGGTTCTGTTCTTATTCACTATATCCCTCTTCAGGAACTACAGGACAAGGGTGTGGGACGAATGCACAAGCTCCAGGCAGCCCATGTGCCACACTGCTTTGAATCTGACACCAAGCTGATGAGACACACAAGGCAGACAAACAAAGGTGATAAACAGCAAACTCTGATAGTTACTTTTAGATTTGGGGAAGTTTTTGACATGGCATTACTGACAGCCCCTGCCAACCATTACAAGCTGGGAACCGTGATTACCTTCAGAAGATCGTATTTTGGAGTAGAGTAAGGAAGGAGGCAACTTGTAGGATAAAAGAAACTTACTTTGCCAACAAAACAGTGGGTTTGTTTTCCTTCATGCAAAGAATTTCTTTTGACGTACTGGCAGCAGGCTCCCTCTCCAACAGGAATGCTATTTCCCTAAGTCTGCTTAAACAGCAGTAGGTTGTTGTGACCTCTAATGGAACCATGCCACAGTCCTCTCCTTGGCCTGTCTCATACGTTGACTTTTACTGGACAGTATACATTACTGGGGTTGTTTTCCCACACTCTCAAGAAAGAGATCAAAGGATTGCCTGTCAAGGGCTGCAACCTCCCATCTACCAAGCTCTTCTTATGCCAGGTTTGCTCTACCACCCACAAATTAACACCCCACAGTACTTGGAGGCCATCCGTTACACTATATTAAAACGCACACTAAAGGAATACAGTTGACTAATGCACTCAAATACTTCTGATTTCCTCATCTTGCCAGCTAATTAGTAATGCCTTCATAGCAAATTCTCAGGAATGAAATACGACTACTTTAGGACTGGATATGGCAGCATTTGGGATGGGGATGCTCCCCATACCCATCATCTGGAAAGAAAATGCAAATGAAACAAACAATAATATAGGACATTCAGTACAGATTATGAATGGCCAAATGGGACATATCTCTTCAGCAGCCCCCACAGTCCAAGAATACATGGCATCCAAGAGGTCTGGAAGTTGCACAAATCACAGTGTTATCATTCAAAAGTGCTGAATGAAGCTCAATAGAAGACAAAGCACTTCATTGCCAAGTGTTGACTTGTAACAGGAACGAAGGTGGCACAGCTGCCCTCAGTGCCAGTTCGTCTAGTCTAGCCTCTTCAGTGGAAGCCAGGAGCAAGAGCCACAAGCACTAATAGGAAAAGCTAATGGGCAGGAGAGAGGCACTGGATTTTTTTGACTGAGCTGGAACTCTACTAGAAGATGGACACTACAGTGCTGCTGAGATGCGCACTTGCATTTGGCACCTTGCTCACTGGCGCCAGAATGGAAGGACAAGACCTCCTCCAGAAGGAGGATCTGTATCTTCTTAGGGCAAGGTTTGCAGGATCAGTAGATGCTGCCGTGGCTGATCTGCAGCCTTCCACAAGACAATGAAGATACCTACAATAGAGAACCACTGGCAGAATCTTTAACCACTGCTGGGTCAAGGTGGAGGGTCACTAGAAATCACCACTGTGAAGACTACTATCGCAGACAGCTACCTACAGGACACAAAGCAGTGTTTATCTCCAGACTACGACTGAAGAAAATCAAGGACAAGGAAAGCAGGTGCATTAGGCAAAGTTAATTGACGGAGCATGCTTTCTCCAGGGAAGTGAGCAATTGAAAGGGTGATGCATATACTCTGCCTTATACACCTATGCACTGAGTCATAATAATGGGTGCAAGGGCATGTTACAAAGAAAAAGCTCCTTCCCGTCTCCAGTAATAGGATTTGTGCACAGCCACTGGCTGAACACTGATCTGTCAAGGACTGAAAGCGAGTTTTGTAAGGATAAAAGAAAGGCCAAGTCTTCAAGACCCAAGCCACTGAGACTGCCCCAGTGTATGCACAACATGATTGGTATTCCCATGATCTAGCAATAACTGACACGTTCTATCTTCATGCAGCAGCATCTGGGCAGATTCAAAAAAGTGCCCTACAGAACAGTGGCAGAAAGGCTACCAAACCAGTTTTGGTGTCCCATACATTGATGCTAAACTTCTAAACAATTTATACCAAACCATTACCTGATTTAATAGCAAACCTGATCTGCAGCAGACCTGGTATACTGCACCTCAGCCACCAGACACCTCTGTCAGAGTGGGACAGCAGTGGAAACACCTGGCACCCAGGACAGCCCTTTTCTCTGGGGTAGGCATATTGTTAAGAGAGGGGCAGAGCTCATGACTGGGACCTAATTGCATTGAACACAGCAAAGAACAAAGAACACAGCAATCCAAGAGAAGTGTTTCAGGGGAGCACATTTTGTTCCTAATAACTGTCAGCTTTTCTCCGTTCATCCACCCATTTTTATTTTCTGGGGTTTTTTAAGGGCACCAGCTGCATATAGCCCTTGCTATGGAACCATGCTTACAAGACAGACTGCTTTATTAGGGCAACAGCTATGCAAACAATTTGTTTTGATTTTTTTTTTTTTTGGCAGATGGTTTACCCAGCTTGTGAAGAAACCATGGCATAGATGCAGACACAATGCTAGCCCAGGCACAACTTCTCTCTTTTTTGGCAAGCGAGAAGAACAGACACAGTGGTGGGTGTGCCCTGCCGTGTACATCAATGCACCAAGGAGGGGCCAGGAGGGGCCTGAGTATACATGTTCTGAATACTACAAAGGAAAAAAATCCTTCCTGTTACAAGCAACAGGTATGCATGCACTCACCTCTTGCTTCCAGGGCCCAGGCATGCGGCCAGCTCAGGTGTATCAGAATTCTTTAGCTCAGACACATCCCCATTCAAACAGGTCTCTCATTCTTGGAGGGCCATTTCCAGTCTGGAAAAGTTTCAGCTACTTTTGTTCAACGCAGAACCCCAGCAGATCGGCCCAGCAGACATATCTCAGCACCGTATGTCCAGAAACATGAAGCATGAAGAGCACAGTGCAGAGACCTGCAGGGCTCCATGGAAGGTCAGCTCAGACCAAGCAGAACTTATTACCTGCCATTCATTGCTGGCACAGAGGTGGCTATCGCAGACCCAGCAGCTCTACGTCATGTTTATCCCAGTTGAGGAGAGCTGGCAGCACTGTACCAAGGCTACCTCACGCTCTCCAAGGAATCATTCAGAGCAGAAGAGCACAGGCAAAACCATGCCCTTCTTCCCTGTCATTCTGCTCCCCTAACCAGTATGGACAAAAGGCAAATTCAGCTTTGGAAAGCATTTAACCATTAGCCTCTTCCCAGCTGCCAAGCAGGCAGCCCACCAGGTACTAATTTGCTGCACATTTTGTGAAACACAAACTTCTCCCTGGAAGCTGCATTCAAACACCAAATTCATCTCATGCAGATCATCCAACATCCATTCAGTGGCCACAGTTTTGGTAATCGCTTGAAGGCTGAGCAAACCCAACAGCAGTACTACTTCCTCCGTATTACTCTTCCTCCTAGTCATCCTCCCAAGGTTCAAGGCAGAGGTTACCAATACTAAACCCTTCCTCCGGTCTGTAATCAAATGCTGATGTTTAAATAGCAATGGCAGTGCCATCTTCCTTAGGGCTACAGATGTTAGCTCTCCTGGGAGTGGAAGCATCTCAGCAGCAGCTCACTGCCAGCCCCTTAGCTGTGACAGCTCCAATAGTTCACATGACAAAGAGCAAATCATAATGCAGTGGTTCTGCCTACCTGAAACCACCTGTGTGGCAGGCGTGAGAACACAGCATACATACATATGTTATACATATAGGGAGGAACGTAGGTGCTGTTTAATTCTAGTTGAAGTATCAGGCAAGTGAACTTACTCCCACAGTAAAAATATGTGGCTTTCATGCAGCTCAAGTCAAAGGCTAGAAGGTGACACATACACATGCATATGTAAACATACATGCATATTCCTGAATTCACCCTCTCAGGTCCTCCACCTGTTCTCCTCATTTCTGAAAGCAGTAAATGTCCTTATTCTCTGAGAAAAATCAAACTTGGTGAAGGTCACAAGGCATCGTGACATAACGAGGAACAGAATAAGGCCTTTGACACCTAGATAAGGAGCCCTCTGCAAAGGCTTTCATCTTCAGACAGCCCTCTGGCTTGCATGTTCTTTACATGGGTCTGCTACCATCCTTTAATGATAAATTAATGGAAATGAACACCAATATCCTCTATTTTCACCCTCACTTTCTCCCACTATTACATAATCAACACACCAGCAGGGCAAGCAATCTACTGCAGTTTTCTGCAGCCACGGAGTGTTTATTATATTTTTTTCTTGTCACGGAGAATTTAGATTACTGGGGAGAGCGGGAGATATCTAACCCATTCATCTATCAACCCACTAGGTACACACTATTACTATACAAACAAAGCAAGAAGTCCCTGGACATTTTCCTCCCATCTAGAGGAGGAGTTGACTACATTTATCTAGGAATCCTGAGTTATCATGAAATATTCTATCAGCTTTACTTTATAACATCAGAAGATTCAAAAGCAGCTCAGGATCGCATGATTTCTCTGAACACAAGTATGTCTTGACTTCAGGTTGACCCTGAAATTTTCAGGCATTTGGAAAATCTCAAAGTAAATAGTTAGAAATTAGGCGGGCAGTGACCACACAGTGAGAACCAGCCTAGGTCTCAATTCTAGCCTTTTTCCCTGTTATTTATGTGGAGGAGTGGAGACCTTGACTGTAAATGTCAACAACGCTTAACATTGTTGTTTCTAATGCATAAGCTTCTCAATTGTATCATTAAAAAAAGATGGGAGACCTTTCCACTCCACAGGGCTTACTGCAGGTATCTCACAGAGTTTACCTTCTACCTGTCTGGAAAGTAGGCAAATTGGGCTGCTCATGCACGCGTAAGTCACCAAAAGAACAGTCTGCATTTTTTCCAAGTTGTCCATACCAGCTGTCTTCCTCAAAAATCACCATGTCTACATCCCCTTACTGCCAGCAGTAATATTTGAATACCATGCATTAAGGTCAGGGAACAGCGTACTGCTGCGGTTCTCTGTGTTTGCCCTGCGAGCCATCATTGGTGCCCATCTCCACAACTGGTCACCCAGCTGCCACCCTTCTACCCAGCACTTCTGCAGGGTACTGGGCATCAGCTTCAGCTTTTGGGAATACACTGACTAGAGTGAGCTTGATAGACATCCCTGAAGCATGCCAATCTCCTCTGTATATGGGTCCCTGTCCCACCATAACACAATGCCACGTGTGTGTCAGCTTCGTGGGGAGAGTAAATTAAACACTGTCAATGCTAGGAATTAAACAAATTGCAATATTTACAAAGAAGTCATAAGCACAAATCCAGTGCATGCCCTTTTTTTTTTTTTTTTAACACTACCCAAAAGTTCACTCAGTATAAACTTCCTTCTTCAGCATTTTTTTCCTTAAGATCTCTCTCATCCAGGGGCTGAGAAGTGATCTTTTACAGAAAGATTTGCCACTCTGGTGCCCAGCACAAGGCTATGAACAAGTCTCATCATATACTCTGTCCTTCAGCTCCCTCCCAGAAACACCATGTCCAGCTGCAGACAGACATTATTTATTTAGCGAAGCTGTGAATCCAGTGAGTACAACAGATATCAAAATGAGTCTGAAATTTCCTGCACTGTTTCTTTTTATTGATCACCTAACTTTATGAAGGCTATGCAGGAGAAAAGAAACTACAACTCCCAGAATTTAGAAGCAAATTGCAAACACATGAACTGGCTCTCAAAGACCATTAACTACAAACTGCAGGAATCTGTCCCCAAATCAGCTCTTGTGAGTAAAAACAAGTGAATGGTTTCTTGAGGTCATTAGCTGTGCCAGCTTAGGCGGTTTACTTGCGATACACCTTATGAACAGCAGGACTTAAAACTGCCAGTTTTGGGCACTACGTCCAATATTGCAACACTGCCATTGCTGATTTTTGATGGTATTAAGACAACATGCCTCTAACGTTGCATAGATACAAAACACAAAACAAAAGGAAAGAAAGAAAGACTGAAGACACATGGTACCTCCCTAACAATTTTAGGAAAACCTGGCATGCGTTAAATGTAAGCTCCAGAAAGCCCTCAAGGCCTTTTTTTTTTTTTTTGTAACAAGATATAAATAAAGTACATAACATTTGGACTCTTGATTTACATCGTAGTTTTGGAGCCTTCAGGGATTTTTTTTTTTTAACGTCTTTTCTTCACAACCAAGAGTTTGTTTTTTCAGAATACAAGCTTAGTTCCCAACATAATCCCAGGGCTTGGAAAGTTGGAACATTAATTTAAAAAACAATTATGCCAAAACATGGGCAACATTTTGCAATAACCATGCATTAACCATTTTGATCCAAACTCAAGTCTGATGCACAGGAAGCAATAAAGCTTGTAGAAACAGGCTAAGTCACGCCAAATGAAAATTGACCTTGAAAGATTCACAATGTGCTGTCCAAGACAAGCGGGAAAATAAATACAGTGGTTCTATAGGGCTGTTCTTCCCTTTGTTGCTGCATTTTGAGATGTTGAGACATTCAATACCCACCCAGACGCCACCCAGTGCAACCTGTTCTAGGTGAACCTGTTCTGGCAGGGGGCTTGGACTAGATGGTCTCCAAAGGGCCCTTCCAATCCTCTATGATTCTGTAATTTTTTTTTATACCCCTTCGCAAGTGGCCAGACATCATCTTCAAGGCCAAAAAAGTTAGTAACTACTACAATGACTTCCAATTCTCCTGAACCTTGCAGAGGTATTAAGATGTGGCACTTCCAAAACACAACAGCAAGAGAAGACCTGGTCTTCCCTCTGGGAGGTAAAAGACAATAACATTCATGTCTCAACTGCACTTCAACACTTCTGGGAAGATCTCCAATATGGAGTTATCCAACTAACTGCAAACTTGGGGCACCTTCCCCTTCTCAGTGGGGTGGGAGAAAGACTATTCTTTAAGCACATTCAAGAGTAAAGCATTAATTTTGATTGAAATAGGGGACTGCACTAGAGGGTTTGTACTTTCATCAAGAGAACTCAAGAGTGAGAGTCGATTTAACTTCAAAATTCATAATATAACTTCCCTTTAGAGGCTATATTCAGTAATGAAAAGCTGATCTTCTACCTCTTCTGGAACTTTTACTTTTTTTTCCCTTCAAGCTTCTCATTTAATTTCTTGAGGCTATAAAATCAGCTAGATTCTCCAGGGAAACAGCAATGTTTTTATAGATATATTCCCATGTGATAATGGCAACTACTACCAATTTTGGTCAAATGTAAAATTCTAGTGGAAACTATTTCAGAAATCTGCCTCAAACAAGAAGAAACAACAATTTTGTGTTAATACCTACTCTGAATAGAACTAACAGCTATAGATGCTTGTGCTTCTGGCTTATTTGTTATGGGAGAACACATGAAGAACAAAAAAATGCTCACAGTAGGAAAATCATCCATACAACAAAGTACAGCTAACAAAATAAAGAAAAGGTTAGAGAATTAAAGCAGAAAAGAGACACCTCATTATCAAGTAGATCCAGTTAAACGTAGAGAAGGCGTTTGCATGTGATATGCCACCCTCTATAAAGAGCTGGAAGAGTAGTTTGGAAAAGACCTACTTTTCTGATTGTTTTTCTTTGGGTCAGCTGTAAATTTGAATAGTGATGTCCAAGTGACTATGTTTTCTCAGAGCTGAAGTATTGCTCATGCCAAGAAAGCTGATGTGGAAGAAAAAGCTATGCAAGAAAAGAACACACATGAAAAGAGAAGAGATTTTCTCCTGATAACATTTTGATATGCCAACTTTTGCACACCCGAAAACTCAACATTTTCACTGAAGATGAATGACCTCTCCCCATGAGACTAATGAAATCACTGCTAAGCAGCACTGAACCACGGTTCTTCCCAGAAGCACTAACACAAAAGAAAACATCCGAATAAAACTGAGTACGAGAACAATTAACCATTGCACAATACATCTATTAGCACTGGTGCTCTGGGCAAAGACCTCTTTGTCACCAAATTTGTCATCAATTCCAGATGCCTCTCTTGTACCAGATGAAAATCCACAGTCTCCTGGCAGTACTACATACTACATTTGATAAAACTGTAGCACTTCAAATATGTTCTTAATATTCTCTTATCACTATGGGCGAAAATTTTTTTCCTAGATCTCTGGTAGGAGGCAAATTCTGAGATGGTGAATGTCTTGACATTCTTCACTTCCTAAGAAATAAATACCACCTTCAACGACAACCTGATTCAGGGCCAACAAGGCAGCCTCTCTGCTTAAAATAATCTAGCAGGAACAAAGGTAAAAATGAAGAACTGTAATTACTGCTAAGCAATGACACAATTACTGACTACATGCATGGAGGAGATACTACATGGAACATGTTTGTTTAGTTTTTTAGTGTATGCTGTGCCTTATGTTTTCACTTAAGTTCAAAAAAAACTGCAGCAACTCTCCCGTCCTCATTACACAGAGAGTATGCCAGATACTAGCTACTCTTTCTTATGAAAGCCTTTTATATTCTTCAAGCCACATGTACTGAGAAATTCTATTAATAGTCAGGTATTCCTCCAGTCCTGTTCATTGCCCTTCTCCAAATAACTCTTTCCTTTTGCTTTAGCTACAGAGGTAAATTTGGGGCGGAGGCCCTCTGGGATTAATAATCTCACTTACACTATAAACAATTTTTCCATTGCTTATTCATTGATGAATTTAACCCCGAAAGCAGTGCACATGCTAGAGGATCTCTGCAACAATATGGACAGCATATGCACATTCATACCTCCGTAAGTTACACTCATAGAAGCGCTGCTAGAAAAGGGTGCCAATACAAAAGAAGACATTTCAATTAAAAAAAATCTCCACGTAACTCATTTAAGAGCCCGAGACTGCTGCAGTCTCCTTGCTCTTCACTGAAAAAGCTGCAAGAACCCAGGCTGGGTAGATGCTGGGAAAGAAGAATTCCTACAAGCACATTAGACCCTTGCAAATGGTGAAACGTGGGAGGCACTCCAACATCCCAGTTAATGCCAAAACAATAGCCTGAGACACAGGAGGGTGCTCGGCAGCCTGAGCTGGCCCCACAGGACATCTTGACATTTGTAGCTTTTAGAGTTCCAACTTCCTGTTATAGTCCGATCTTCTCAACAACTCTTAAGGTTGACTAATTTCATTGTGTTCCTGAACGACAACCCTCACTTTGGCTATATACAGGCTAACGAACAACCAGCAGCAGGCACACTGTCCTACACGAGTCCATACTATTAAAGTGTCAGCACAGCTCCCCGATGCCTTACCAGGGCCAACAAATATCCTCCCCTATAATTCTCACGCATTCATAAGGTCACAGGCTAATACAGGCCAGTGACCTTTCTTGATAGGAAGCCTGGATATAGCCACCCTCTTTAGGGAGGGCTGGGGGGGTGGGGGCAGGGAGTTAACCTGTTTGAACAATGAGCTCAACTGCCTTCAGGACCAGAGGTCAGCCATGTTATTTATTAATAGAGATGGAGTCATCATTTCCAAGCACTCACATTGGCACATCCCATCTCTAGAGTCTGTCAAGTCACATAGAAGGAGACAACAAAGCTCAACGTGGCACTAACAGTCTCCTCTTTTTTTTTTTAAGGTAAATGCAGTCAAATATGACACTGGCCTAGTTGACAACATCATTTAAAAAAATCTTGATTTAGATTCTGGAAGATAACCTCATGTGTTCATAGCCAGCTGCAGAAGTCACTGGGTGAAACCTAGAGCTACTATTAGACAAAAGGCCAAACTAGATTCTTGTAGTGACCCTTTGTGGTATTAAAACCTATGAGCAAATACAGGCATGCCCTTTCAGAAACAGGACATATCTATTACTTTCCCTATTCTCTGCCCACAGAGAAAGTTCCCATCAAAGAGCTACAGACACCTGTGAAGAATGCAATGACACCTTCAATCTGCTGTAGCAGCTCCAATGCTATCGACAGTTCTCACCTCTGCTTTTGTCCCAGGTCGCTGGGGACTGGGATTAAGTAATCAGGATCAATCCTTGGTGCAGATCTTTGGTGAATGGATGCAGAGTCAACAAGTACAAAATGTACTAAAACTTTCTGCCCATTTAAGACAGTTTAAGAAAAAGGTACAACCGCTCGTCATAAACTCCCCTTCATCTGTTTCTAACACCTTGTATCGGACACTCAGAGACCACCGTTCAAAAACAATTTGCACCAGAGTTCCTATCACATGCCTCGTCTCTGAAAGCCCTGCTCATAAAGCAGTAGGGTCACCACATGCTCATTCCTATGCTTCTTTCTTTTAGCAGACAATTAATCGCAAGGGTGATTAACTAATGATAGCAGCAGCTTCCAATCTAAGGTGAGACGTGCATTCTTCTTACTGCAATAGCCCATTTCAGAATCAACATCATTTGGGGGAAAGTCTAAAAACTTTCTTATTCAGAACAATATTCACCTTGAGGCCTTCTACACACAAATGTTCTTGGAGAGAGTGGAGCACTCTGGTCATAAAACCCCCTTGCACGGACTAAAGGCCAAATCAGAAAATGACCAATGGAGAAAAGGAGTGAGCATTCTTTCACAAAGAAACACTTAGGTTTTCTATGTTATACTGAGTACTTCTTAGCATCTGGAGATGGAAGGACTGTCTTTAAAATCAGCTTATTTTTGAAGAAAATTAAGATCCCTGATGAACTGTGTCAAAATGATCAGCATACTGCCTCCTCCTTGATATGATCACCTTTAAAGGACAGTAGTCCTGCCCTGAAAATTTCTGAGCCATTTCTATTATTTTACACGTAATCCATACAGACATGTTACTCAAAATCAGTGCAACTCAGTTGACAATGCTCCTCAAAAGCGGCTTTCCCCTAAAGATTGTAAGACTTGGTTCTTGCAATCTTGGAATTGTTCTCTCTTGGACCAGTAAACACCAAGTGATGAATGAAAAAAGACTTCTTTCAGTTTTCTTTTCAGAGACAAAGCAAAGAGAAACTTAGCTAAGTGTCTGAATAGAGACAAACTTTAACAAGAGAAAGCAGAAATGGCAGATTAGCCTCCATGCTGCTAAGAATCTCTTGATTACTATTTTCAAGCTACCACAGATTAGTTTCTAGAAGTTTCTTGAAACACGCAGCATTACCGAAAGCGAGCTCATCCTGTGGCTCGCACACACAAAAAAGCCATTTTGCACTTGGACTACATCATAGTGACTTGAAAATGCTGGGTGATATTCACCGAGTTCTCAGCAAAATATTCCCATTACCAACCCAGCTACAGTCAGTGTCTATAAACACTGACCGCCTTTCCCAGTGTGATGCACGTCAGAAATCCCAGCTGATGGTGTCATAGGGCTTCCTAACGCACGGAGCAAAACTCCTGCCCCATCTGTTTCAACACAGGCATTTCTCTCTACACTGTCTCAGCCACCCTGACTGCTCTTTTTCCCATGCACATCCCAGCTCTGATAGTCTTCACCTCGCACCAGCACGTGACTGAGTTCCACACTGCCTGCCTGGGTCAGTTGTTTGGATATCATTAGATTGCCCTGACTGAAAGCCCTAATGAGGTGCTGATCCCATCATCCAATCACTCAGCTGAGCCAGAATGCATCCCATGGGACAGCCAGAAAAGACTGATGCAAGAATTCCAAGTGATGTGTAACATGAAAGGGCGCCATTCGCATCGCTAGGACTCACAGCCTGTCAGCACGGCCATTAGAAATCCTGGGCTACAGAGATTTATAATTCAACCCTCCCACACAGAGAACTTGCTCCAGACTGAAACTTGGCACAAAATTCAGTCCCAGGAGGGCATTAAAAAAATAACCCATTCAACGGTTTCCGTCCCATGGCTTCAGCTCACAGCCATTTAAATAATGGCAATTTCTCATTTCTCTTTTTAACTGAGGAAATCCAATATAAAACACCAGATTTACATAACATTGCAGTGGTGATACAAGTTGGCAACAAACCCAGGGAGAAGGCTGCCAGAGCCGTTCCGTCATCCCCTTTTGGTGAATTTCTCCATTTGGATTCAGCTTAACAGAATGATTTTTATTAGGTCTAGCTGACATCATGTGTAATTGCAAATCCCACCTCCACGTTGGTCAGGCAGCTTGCCCTAGCTCTGTACACCTTGTGTGCCTGTTAGAAGGGGACAAGCCCTCCTGCGGTCAACGCCGCCTTCCACTTGTCCTGCCACTGTTATTCCTTTGCTGCAAATTCTGCTGGCTGATTTAGAGGACAGTAATTAGTTGCCTATTGAGCTGCAAAAGACCAACTGGACAAGCAATGGACATATACAAAACAAAGAAGGGAACTGATGCAAGCCAAAAGAAATTTGTCAGTAGAGCCTTTCATTTGATCAGAGATTGTTCTGACAACTACCCCATCTGCTTCCAGGGAGAGGGACAGACCCAAGCCTATTGTAGCTGCAGTCCTTTCTCCACCAGGTATTTCAACTCCTCTGGGGGCCATCTGTAATCTTGTCAGTGGAAAAAAAAAAATCTTGGAAGTTGATGCAATGCTACAAGCACTTCCTAATAAATACATCAGACTTCAGGAAGTCTGCAGCAAATCACTTTATGACCCTTCTGCTCCACCACTACTCACCCAGAGAGGCCTTTGGTGGCACAGGCAGGATAGCAAGGAGTTTGTGTCACCCGCAAAATATACCACTTACTGGGTGGGCTACTGGCTCCCCTCTCATCACTACCAGCACCACTCTTGCTCTCCCACAGCATACCTGAGACACAGCCTTTGCTGCCACGCTCCAGCTGGAGGACAGGGCACGTTACAAATCATCACCAAAGCACCTGAACAAATTTTTCCTTATTATACAAGTCTACAAGTAGCACAACTATAAAATAATTGCACAACCAAAAGGTATGAAAAGAAAATGAAGATTTGTATCTGTGGTCAACTCCAAGGCTCCAAAACTCTGAAAGAGGTTCTGTTCTGTTCTCCTGTTCTTTAGAGAATTACCGACTTCAAGGTACTTAAAATCAGTTTGGACTCTCTGCTGCTGTCAGCCAAGTTGCTACAAGATGCTACAGCAGTCAATGTCAAAATGCTTCTTCCAGAATTGAGGGTACATCTAAATTGCCATTGTTGCACTGACTCTCTCCATGTGCTAAACCATCCTCCCCAAGACAAGCCTCTGAGGTCCACGTTCCAGCTGTGGAAGCCTTTTTGAGTTTGAGGGCTACATGTACAACGTTCCTCTAGAACAGGAAAAAAAGTGAGCCGAAGGGACCACCTGAGCTTTCGATACAGAAAAACAAGATGTGGCAAGCATCTGCGGAATGACCTTCTTTTCCAACAGCTGTACCGTTTCTTCATACCTTGTCCTTTAATTCCAAAGGGGGGTACAAAGTCCCTGATACGTGCCCATTTCCTGAAGGAATCATCCAAGAACATTGGTGCCGGCTTCGAGAACCTGAGAAAACCAAAATAAGAGAGAAATTAAGTTCTGAACTAGGAAGGATAAATTTTTGTGGAGGTTGGGAGACTCCATACCCAAGGGCTGACTCTGTATTCTCACTGGCAATACAGCAATGTGGAAGATTTTACTTTTAATCAAAGGCATCTGCAGTGGAACAAATCTGTCAGAATTTGTGCCACGAGGACACCCAAAACACTCAAGTTTTGAGCTTGGCAATTACTGCCACTCAGCAATTTAGAACTTCCACACTATTGTTTGTCTATTAACTTAGCTACAATAAGTTGCAAATTGCAACCAGAGTTTAGGCAGTTTTACTTCCAGCTTTGTAAGCACAAGCTGATTTAGGTGCTGTCTATGTGAGGGTGTGAGGAAGGGGCGCAGAGTTGCCTTTATACTGCTCATTACGTATATGCGTGCTGCTCTGTGTAGGTAAAAATGCACTGGGCAAACGTGTGTGGAGAGCAAGGCTGGGGTTATCTGCTCTCATGCTGCTACTGCTTCACTCATATATGCACGTACACAGCAGCTCTCGTAACACAGGCAAGAAAGGAAACGGTTCAGGAGATCAGGAACCAGCACTTAGTTTACAGAGAATGGAAATTCAGTACAGATGTAGGTGTTTTATTCTGCATTCATTAACACATAAATGATTCAAGAGAGGTCCTTGCCAAACCAAACAGTTGTGATCTATCCAAACTCATTTACAAAAGAGAGAAGTAGTCCTTCTTAACTGCGTCGTTATGGGAATATATTAGCCTAATTACACCCTCAACAGACAAACACAGCAGCTACTAAAAATTTCACTTTTGTAGAAACAATTAGTACAGTGGAAGGAAACCATTAGCAAAAGAAACTACAGAAATATTAATTTTCATATGGGACCATTTCTGGGAGTATCAAAATCACGACTAGAAAATACGCTAGTACTATTAGAAATCTGTTCATGCAGTCACATCAAACGAGTAGTAGGGTTGTTCTGAATCAAAATCAATCCCACTATGCTACAGAAATGAAGAAAGGAACATGCTGCATGTTCAGAACCAGAGAGTACATCTCTGCTACAGCCATACTGCAAATGCAATGTACACATATCTGAAATAGACATAGTCTGGCTAACCTGGGATAGTTAAGATAACCTGGTAGTGGGATAGATGTAGCACAGGTTTAACCCTCCCTTCAGGCTGTTTTTGCACCTACCATGCAATTCCACGCTACTGCAATCCTTTGGATTTGAACTGCCTGATTTAAGACAAACTCATCTACACCACGCCACAGCAGGTACAGAGCAACAATTTCAGATAGCAGCACGGTGAGGAAAGGATGGAATGAATTCTGAATTATAAACTGCTCAAAGTACAGGCCTATTGGAGATGCCCAGTAAATCAGAGGTTGCAGAGACCTCTGGGAAGGGGGAAGAGAAAGACCAAGAGCATTTAACAAAACAAGAACAAAAGACTCCAACTGACCCATGCATACTGCTTCACATCCACTCATGCAATCTTTAATGAGATCATCTATAACCATAAATGAAGGATTCACAGATTACGTGGTTGATCTAGAAAGAAAGGAATGTTTTTCCAGAGCTAAGGATATGAAAGGAGGCACAGAACTTTACCTGGGAAAAGCTGGGGAACATGTGTTAGATATCTTAGGGTGTTGTCTAAAAACAGACAGATAGATAGATATCTAAGGATAGAGAGAAAGATATCTTCAGCTTCTAAAGATCTTAAGTAAAAAAGAAAAAAACCACAGGTCTATTTAAAAAAAAAAAAAACAAACCAAAAAAACCCCACCAGGATACAATGGTACTCTAAAAATATGCTAAAAGCTTCTATAACCTGACAAATTAGTTCAAGCGTGTTGGTGCTCTGAAATGTAATATTGTGTTACGCTCATGGGTCTCCAAGGAGTTATCTCCATCTCATTCCAACATCAATATGAGGAATCTTTGTAGGATTCTCAAACAATGTAAGAACTTTTATAACCTGAATGGCACCACTGTTCACAGCTACCACTTGAACTAATACTGAAGTCAGGTCCCACAAAATGGTCCCCACTCTCCCCAAGCTGCAGTGAAGGATGATGGCACTGCCTAGGGGTCACCAGCATCTTTGGGCTGGTTTGTTAGGTCACCGAGCTGCTCTGATTGCCACTGTGACATGCAATCTTCAGGAAAAGCTCAGATGCTTCAAAAATGGACATACAACCATGTTTTATTCTCATTTCAAGAATCTAGAGGATTCTCTACAATAACGCTACAAAATAGTGCAGTGTAAATAAAAAACGTAGCCAGTTAAGAGCACTGCACGAAAAAGAAGGTACAGGCTGTAAGGTGAGGCCTAACTCAGAAGTTGGTATTATTTATAGATGCAATTAACTGGCCTATTTGCAGGTCATACACCAGGAAAAGACAGTTTACAATAGTCTCACATGGAGTATTGAGTGTTCCTCCTTAATGCAGATTCCCCCTTACAAGGTGCCTGTTAAAATCAGGAGGAAGGTCAAATCTTCCTGGGACTACCTGGGCGCCGAGGGGAGTCCCCAAAAGAAGCTGAAGCACTAACAGGACTGTTCTGATGCTCCATGGTGTCCCTTTTGCATGTGACCAAAGTGAAGCCCAAAGAGAAGGGTAAAGTGACCACTGGCCTTATTACTGTTATTTGCTACAAGTAAACTTCAAGACTTCGCTAGCAAAGAACAAGATAGCCTTGGACCACCTACTGTTATTTGGTTATATTTAATAATATTGTATAGAGAGACAGGAAAACTGACTTTTAATTCATACTTTAATTCATGTAAAGAAGAAGGAGGAACAGTTTTGGGGGAAATATTATATCCATATGGGGGAAAAAAGAACAAATAGAGGATATTTAGCTCCCATAAATCTTGAAGGTAATTACATGTTGGAAATATTAAGAAATCATGAATGCTGTAAGCTCACAATCTGTGAAAAGTGCTTTGCCACCTCAATAAATTAGAGCAGGCCAGAACGGATGTCCAGCAGTGACAGGGAAGCGCTGTCTGCCAGACCTCTCCAGGAGCATGGCTGTTCTGTCTCGGCTCTGAAGCGCGTCTGGCGTGTTCTAGGACCCTTCAGGAAATATCAGGATATGCCTTAAACAGGCCATGGGAATACTCTCTGCAGAGCACCTAAAATACATTCCAAGGAATGCGTGGGAGTTTGTCAAACAGAGAAAGTAAGTGTTTCTGAATTATGTTAAATTTTGTATCTACTGAGCAGCTTACATATGGGATGCTGCATTTTACTTGAGTCATCTGCTGCTGCTACCTAAAGGCAGGTGAGCTTCACCGACAACCACAGCTCCAGAACCCAAATAGGCTTGAGCTGTACGGGCAAACAGCACGGAAAGCGAGAGTTTTGATTTTTCAGATCGAATTTTTAACCACTTCCTATCTACCCCGCCTCAAATTCCAGAACAGACATAATGAAACCTCATAGCACGTGACAGCTACGGAAAGGTGAGAAATCTGGGTGCTTGTGGCACGCTGCATGATTTGGGAGAGAAATGCCAAACATCTAAAATCAGTAGTTTGACATACCCCAATAAAACAATAAATGACGTCTAAATAGGCAAAATCCGGACTTAATGATCTTAAAGGACTTTTCCAACCAAAATGATTCTGTGAAATGCTGGATATGAGAATTACGAGGTACAGTCCAAATCCCTCTCAGCTTTCAAGTTTGCATTCCTTAAACAAAGACATTAGTAAAATCTCTAAGAAAATGTGTCACTGCACACAGCGAAAGGAAGTGTACTGCCAGGAAACCATTCTTAAACAAGAATCTATATACACAAGAAAGTGTGATATATATTTGTGCCTAGGAGATTACAGCTTACGCCACAAAAATTACATTTCCAGTTATTTTCTCCCTGACAAGTAAGAAGAGTTGTGACCCAAAAACGTTTCTGCCTGGAGGACTGAAGTAGCCTGCCAGAATCGCCCCAGCCAAGTCTTCTGACCATTTCCATTCTGTCTGTGATACACAGATCCAGTCACAGCTACTCCTCTTTGTGCGTGCTGAGGTATTCAGCATCAGCAACTTTAACTTCCCAAAGTATCGTGCAAATCCTAGACCAGCACCACCTCTTTCAAAGCAGTTATTGAACAATTTCAATTTAATATTGACTTAATCTCCCTAACCCTATCTGCTGCTTTCAAGGCAATTAATACATAAAGGTGTATAAGGGAATAAGCTAGACCAGAGAGAAAGTGAAATAAATAAAAATATTGCTAGTCTTTGGCTAGAACAAGGAGGCAGGAAGACAAGGCCAAGTCCCTGAAAGAACAGAGAAGACAGCAGCACATTTCTAGAAGTCATGACACTAAGGAAAGGCAGACTGGCAGCCACTAAACTCCATTGGGGGCTTATTTCTCAGGTATTTCCTTCCTCCACTCCCCCTCCCCGTCCTTTAAGCCACTCTGACCTTTTGTTTCTTCTTTTAGTTAGGGAGAATCAGCAACAAAGCAAAACTGGAAGCTGAAGAAAAAAACCAAATGATGCTATAACCTTATGTTGTACATAACCTGCATAGTGCATTTGTAAAAGGGCATGAATGACTTTTAAAAAAAAAACAAAACCAAACAACCTAACACATAAAAGAATGACTTTTTTTTTTTTTCGGGCATGACTTCTACCTCTCTTTTGTTTGCTTATGCCGAAAAGCATGCACAGTTAGAAGGCACAAAATCTACCAATTTTATTAATAAAATGGCCAAAATACTAACCAAAGCACTCTAGCACAGAGTAATTAGTTCCAATAGAGGCATTTATAGAAGTATGGGGAGAAAAATCTAAGCTAACCTTTTCTTTTTTCCCTAGGGAGACTTAGATGTATATTCTCTCCCTTGCCTCTTTTCTCTGGGGAGCAGCATGGTGTGATAGCATAGTGAGTGAGGAACCTTGTGATGTCCCGATTTCACATTTCTTACTGACATTAATCCTCTGTCAAAAATCCAAGCAGCTCAAAGATTCCTCAAGCAGCTAAAAAATTTAAGAAACCATATTAATAAGGATTAACCCCATCCTACAACCAACATACTTCTTTTCCTAAATCAGCAAATAAAAGAGGCAAAAAAATGGATGGCTGCAAGAAGAAAATCTTTTACAGTAGAGATCAGGCCAAAAATTAAGTTGATCTTAAACCGCAGACATGGTCTAAAAGAAAATCAGACAATACAGTAAAGATAACCTCGTACTGAAGAATGGCCAAACTGGGTTAGTGCACTCTACCACTGCCACTAGAGACGGCTTGTTCCTCTTTTGGAAGAGACACCAAGCCACTGATCCCTATCCATCTTCTCCCATGCTATTCATGCCTACAGACCCTGAGTATATCTACAGCTGTCCCTTTCAGGCTGAAAAGTCCTCAACTACTTGGCCATTCCCTATGCGGATGCCACTGAATCATGCAGTGGTACAACACAGCTTTGCTTTGTTCTCTGCCCTTTCCTAATAACTACAGCATTTGGGTTTTCTCCATCACTGAACTGGTGTAATCCCTTGTTCCTTCGCAGCTCTGCGAAAGAAGGACCATGAGGTGTAAACCATGGCCCTTCCTTCTGACAGGACGGGGCAGTAAATGCCACAGACACTCCAAAAAATGCTTCGGAACAGGCTTTATTCCATAAGCAAAGAAAAGCAAGGGGCAGTTAAAGTCCACTGAACAAAAACTCTTTTACCTGCCCGCAGGCCAGGCAGTAGGACTCTCAGTATCCCAGCCAACTTCCCAGGAATGGTTGCTCTGTACCTTTGAGATGCTCTGGAGCTTCATCATCCTTCTTGCCCTCTTTGCTCTCCATCACCTAGTAGGTTGTTTAAACTCATCGGTGCAGGGATTCTCCCGTTGCCTGCTCACTGCTTAATTTAGAGTCGGACCAGCTGCTCCAACATAGCTTCCATACTCTGCACTGTGGTTCATACACAGAACATTGTCATACTATTGCAGAAAAGATAAACATCCTATCATGACTGACAAATGTAAGCACCACAGCTGTAAAATCTGTTAAGTACTCCACTTTAAGCAGGACCAAAAAGCATCAGCTCAAGGACCATGCCCAGTTTCTGGGCCGCACACAAAAGACACAATCAAACTGGAAACAGGCCATAGGAAAGCTGTGAAAAAAGATCTAAGGTGTAGAACACATGATCTCTGAGGAAAGCTAGAAAGAAATGAATCTGCTCAGTCTAGGGAAGAGAAAATTGGAAGAGGGCACAATAAACCATTGAATATTATGAGGCTGCTGCAAAAGAGAAAGGTAGTATCTCCATAACTCTAGTAAACAGAAGTAGTAGACCTGGGCTTAAAATGTAGCAAAGGAACTTAAATTAAACATTAGAAAAAGGTTTCTTATGCTTGGGATTATTACACATTGAAATCTATTGCGTAGACATGGGTTACAGAACCTGCATCAACTACATTAGTTTCTGATTTTATTGTATTATTTTTAAGAACAAGTTTGTACCTATCAAGCATGGGTTAGTCATAGCTGTGCCTACTTTTAAGAAGAAAAATCTATGAGATGATCTTTTGAAGCTTTGCATAGGTCTATTTCCTTTAAAGCCATTTTCACACTGGGATACTGTTGCTAGGAGGTGACCAAGCACCCAAGCCACAATCTGCTGCAGTTGGGAATCAAGAGCTACCCCTCAGACTCCTTGGGATCCTGAAGTACTTACCTTCATATATGGAAATCAAATTGCAGTACAAACACAACTGTAGATAAGCAGCACATGGATTTTGCAAGCCTGTTGCCTGCCAAGACTGCTTTCTGTTTGTACCCTGTACCTTTGTGATAAACAGGAAGACACGTAAAGTTTAACCTTTCTGCAGTCATTAATATCTTGTGCTTACGCACCACCAAGGCACAAAAATCAAAGCCTGATTTAATATCAGCTCAGTACCTCCTGCTAACTGACTATGTTCTGACATGCATGAGGTCTAAAAGTCCCTGAACAGCTTACCTCGAGTGTCTCTATAGAATGCAAATAATCATTCTGGGGACTGAAAAATTTTAAGAGAAACTATTAAAAACAAAAAGAAATCATATCGTCTGCTCTAACCAAATCCTGATTTTCCTACTGATTCTCCAAACGCTTCAGTCAAAAAACACACAAGCACCCACAAAAACAACAAGAAGCTTGATTTAAAGGTTGGCTTCCTTTTTGGGAGGGGGAAGGCAAAAAAAGCCCAAGCTATAAAATTCAGACAAGGCAGAAACTTTGTCCTGACCTGCCTCATGGTGCAGCACATCAGACAACATGCAAAATTTGTCATTGCTCACCGAACCCTCTAATAGCAAAACACAATTATGCAAGGGTGAAAAGCTGACCTCTAGACAGCACAGACTGATGTTAGTTTAAAAACCAGTCTCTTAACATCATTTCAATGTCATAGTTTGTTTTTCATGTGTTATTGTCAAAGATGCAAGATTGAATTACAGCTAGTTTTTCCTACCAGAAGCCAGGTGGGGTGTTCAAGGGCTCTGAGGGAGCACTGAGCCAAACAGATGAGATTACATGGTATTTGGAAACATGATGAAGGGGAGCAAAAGCAGACTGTAATTACTGCCTGAATTTTCAAAGCCTTCTGTGCAAATAAAAAATGAGATGAGGAGGGAAGGAGAAAGGGTCTGATCGTTCCCCCTAGCAGAAAGAGTCAGCTCCCACAGAAGATGCCAGCCAGCATCTCTGGCAGTTGGCCGAAGTTTAGCACAATTCTGTTCCTGCTCACACTCCACCAGGACAGGAAGGAGATTGCTGATTCTAATGAAAGAGAATAGGACAGCAGTCATCTAGGCTAATTGCTGCTGTGCAAACCATTGCACTCCCAAAAGGCAGGGAATCTGGTTTTTCCGGCGAAGATCTAACATACATTCCAGAAGACTGCAGATGATGGGCTGTCACGGTTTAACCCCAGCCAGCAACTAGGACCACGCAGCTGCTCACCCTTGTGGAATGGAGATGAGAATCAGAAGAGTGAAAGTGAGAAATCACTTGTGGCAAAAACCCACTTGAGATAAAGACAGTTTAACAGGTAAAGCAAAAGCCGCGCACACAAGCAAAGCAAACCAAGGAATTAATTCATTGCTTCCCATCGGCAGGCAAGTGTTCAGCCATCTCCAGGAAAGCATCATGCATAATCACTACTTGCGAGGACAAATGCTGTAACTCTGAATGTCCCCCCCTTCCTTCTTCTTCCCCCAGTTTTATATACTGAGCATGACGTCGTATGGTATGGAATATCCCTTGGGTCAGTTGGGGTCAGCTGTCCTGGCTGTGTCTCCTCCCAACTTTTTGTGCAGTCCTGGCCTACTTGCTGGTGGGGTGATGTGATGAGCAGAAAAGGCCTTGACAACCAAAACCACCAGTGCACTATCAACACTGCTGGCATCCCGAATCCAGTACAAAGCCTCACACCAGCTGCTAGCAAGAAAGTTAACTCCAGCCCAGCCGAAACCATGATGTGGGTACAGTTTCCATCACTGACCTGTTGTATTCTGTCATAGATACTAATTAACTGATCTGTTAAAATGCAGCGGCTGAACTTTGCTTTTATAAAGACATCTTACTCTTCTCTTTATTCTACTTGCAGAGAAAAGCTAATCTGCAGCCAGGCCACTGCCAGCAATCCTCCCCACCTGCTCATTCCTGTCACCATCAGCATGCCTGGCTCTCGGCACCCCCAGCAGTCTTACAGTAGAGGACATCAAATTGCACATCGCTGTTTTAAAAGCCTCTAATCTTGTTTCCTCCTAACACATTATTTAATGTATATATCTATCTTGATGTTATCCTACTGTACCCAAACATTTTTCCTATTTGAAAGCATTGAAGGGAATGTGAAATCTTTAGTGGCCTTCATAACATGTATTAATGCCACTGCAGAAGGGGCCTGGCATACTTAATTCTTCCACCTAGAACAAACAGCACATACTGGTTTTGTACACGCACATCAAGAAAGCTGAAAAGAAAATGGTACATATGTAGAGAATAGGACGATGATGAAAAAGAGCCTTCAACCATCAGCTAAACCAAAAATGCACATACTGTTCACACAGCCAAGCACAAGCACAGAACAGATGTGACTGCTCCGTCTACGTACAGCACAGGGGATGCAGCCTGGAAGGAAAAGAGCTATTGAAGCTAACGAACAAACAGTCACAAAAGACAAATGAATCTGACCTGATCATGATACAGCCAGCTGAAGATGAAAATAAGGTCATTAACATTTAAAATGAGCAAGCTCCAAAACATTTTGTGATGGAAGCTGAGGAAGACAAGAATGTGCAAAACAAATTACTTGAGGTGAAGCTTGGTTAGTTTATGAAAGGGGTTGTGTGATGGTTGGTGCCTGCATAGGCAGGGGACTGGACTTTGTAATTCATTCAGTTCCTGAATGGCTGATGTTTGCTCTTATCCAGGTCCAAAATTTCCTGCCTAAGTCTTACTAGAGTAAGGATGCTGGCAGAAGAAATGTCAATGTTTCAAGCATTGTTACTGAAACAGGTGGGTTGTTCTGCGAGAGAATAGTCTTCATTTTTTGAAGGCACACATTCTTCCAGAACGATCAATGCCATTTCATAACTTAGACAAAAAATTCCTTTTAAGATGATATGGAAATTATTTATCTCCTGCGAAGTACACACCATGGCACTAACAGAGGTATTGTCAGCTCTTTCGATTTTCTTACATGGAGACCAATATTCTCTAAGTTCTACAGGACCCAGGTCCTCGTATCACACTTCTGGGAGAATCTCAGATTTCACATTAAAAAACCCTCAAACAAATAAAAAAATATTCTCCTAGCCTTATAGTTGGAAATAGGACCTCAATAACTAATAAAGGCTCAGAAACCTGAGGAAAAATAAAAAGAAACCATTATTTTCAAGCTGCATACATTTTCTGTCCTGACATTATTACTGAAGTTGCAATTCTCATCAGTGCAACTCCCAACAGTGACTTTAAGGTGTTCCAGAGAAAGCCTCCCCAATGAAAATGCAGGCAAAGGACAAGCCTGCCTGCAGACACAAACAGGAAATGAAAACAAAACCATAAAAGTGTGTGTGTGTGGGGGTAAAGTCTGTAGAAGCTATTGCACCAATACGTGCCTACAGGACTCAAGACAGGCAGATAATTAAATGCAAAGAAACACAGACAAGTAAATTGTTCAGCTTCTTTGTACACTATATAAATTGATGCTCAAAGACAATCACATGGATCGTCTATTGTGATGTTTCTTAGAATTTTTTTGTCAGCTATTTTCAAAAAATTTTTTTTAAGTCACCACAATCTGTGTTGGACAAAAAACTGGTATAGCAATGACAATACCAAATCAAGTCTACAGTTTCATTGAGAAAAGAGAAGATAGGAACTAGGAACAAGAACAAACTGCGGCGAAAAGAAGGGACTGAAAGCTTGAGAGATGCTGAGCAAACAAAGTTGTCTGTGAACATTTTGAAAATGGAAAAGGCTTTTTGGTTGGAATCCATGTTATAGTTTGCACCATTGAGAAGGTGGACATCCTAACTGAAAAAACAGTGAGGGTGGAAATGTTCTCCATTGCAGAAATTCCTAATGCCTAAACAATTTACCTTGGCATGCTCCTTCTTGTAGGAAGTTGTTCAAGAAACAGTTGTATGATTTTTCAAGCTTGCCTAGTAGTCAGAGCAGTGTAATTCATCCAACAGCAGAATAAGCTTTTTTCCTTCTATTAAGTGAAACAGGATAATAGAGCTTTAGGTGCCATCTCCCAGGTACAGCCACCTGATGTCCATTTGTACAATGCATAAAAAAAAATCACTAATATCAGAATATCATCATTTACTGAAAAAGTTACAGATAGATTACAAAGCTGCTGTTAATGAGATTCATATCAATCCCGATGGGAAAAAATCCAGATGTGTTTCTGTTACTCTGCTGCACAATAGATTTCACATTGTAACGCACTGTAAAACTGGGGGCAGTCAGGTTTTAGTATTTAAGGTTCAGACAGAGGCTTTCTTTTCCTTAAGCCAGACGCAAAAACCTCCAAGGTTTTTTGAAACTCACAGGGTCAGACTGGGAACCTAGACTAAAAAGACCAAAACACGCATCCCAAGTGGAAAGAGTGTTTTCAGAGGGGGCTTTTCCCCCCAGGTGCCTGTGCCAGCAGGTCCCTTTGTCACAAGAAAATGATTGATACGGGAGACAGGGACCACGTGCCCATTTTCATGTAATTCTCTGTCTCTTCTGTCACCTTATTAATTCCAGCCCTTAGCCTAAGAGTTATCTGTAAAACAAAACACATTAAAATCTTGCAGATAATATCAGCACTGTTTAATATAAGCCTCTCTCCTTTGGTCCCATGGTTTTAAAAATAAACAAGTATTTTAACAAAACAAGGGTAAGACACTGAGCTTGTAAAACCTCTTTCTGCGTCCTGCTTCCAGAGATAAGGCAGAGAGACTGGACACCAAAGAAAGTTTCCATCTAAGAGGCCACCTGACAAAACTGCAAGGATTTACTGACTCGAGGAGCAAGTGAGCGCAGCGGAGAAAACTGCAAACAGCACTGCACAGACAGCTATATCCTTCCTTCATCATCCCACACAGAAAGCGTCTGGCTTGAGTTAGAGATTAGACAGGGAAGAAGAGACTGGAGGTGCCACTTGACTGCTCTGACAAAGAAAAGAACCACGAACCACGCTGACCTCTCCTGTCCTACTTGCAACACAGGTGCAAAAAGTAAGACCTGTCCTTCCACACAGCACATTTACTGGTGCCCTCCCCCACCAGGGTCCTGGTGCATCCCTAAGTCCAAGTTCAACATGCATCTGGCAACAACAACAGCAACAACAGCAGCAGTAACTTCACAGGACTCTGCACCAAGGCTTGATGGATACCTGAAGCACAAGGTAAGTTCTTAAAAGCCTGCTCTCCAAAATGCTACAAGTCTTCAGCAGGAACCAATACCCTCCCTGATTGACTAATCAAAGCAGAGAGACTCTCCCAATTATTCTTATTGCAGCATCTGAAGAATGGTACAACAGTCCTCCTCATTCCAGGAACTTTTCAATGGGATAGTTCATTTCCACAAGTTCCCACAAGAAAAGCCAGCAGAAAAAAGGATGCTGCTGGTTTATGCAATTGAGATTTATGTAAGTCACTGAAATAAATACTAAATATTATTAGCTACTAAAGGAAATGGTTATGGTGAAGATGAGGGGATAAAAACCCCACACAAATATGCCTTCTCTTTCAGTACGCTCGATAAAGAAAGCACTTTTCCTACAGCTGTGGGAAAGAAAACAAGACATAACGGTGAAAGCTGAAGCTACACATCTTTTGGCTGTTAGTGAAGGGAGCTATAGCACATGGACAAAATGCAGTCTGAGTGATCCCGAGTTCCAAACCAAAGAAATGCTGCTGGCATATTCATCATCAGCATTTGTATGCGCGCCTGAATATTACAAAGAGTGGTGAACATTGCTGATCCACTACCTTTGTCTCAGTAGTAACGTTTAATTGTGTGAATGCATTTAGTGTTTATAGAAAGCATCAATACATTCACTCCTAGCATTGACATTCCCGCATTGACCCCCTCAGGCGACCCAATATTAAGTAGTTTCAACCTGCAGCACTGCTAGTTGACACAGAAATCCTGCCACACCCCAAGGTTTTCCATACCCGCAGTGTGTGGGTGGAACAAAGTGTAGAGAGCAACCTCGTAACCCAGCATCTCCATGGTTCTATCACGGAGCCACAAAAGTAACCTACTCTCCGCCTCACCCTGGAATTCAGTCTATTCACTGTATTTTTTTAGCATCATCCGGTTTTGTTTTGTTTTCTCATTCTTCTCCTTGCCCACCTATGTTTGTCTAACCACTTAGATGGCCTACACAACCATTACAGTATTCAAGTGCTCCACAAACAATCACTTACAATTTACAGCTGTCATAGAGAAGGTGTTCGTGTTTTCATTCCACTTCTTCAAACTTTTAAAACTAATTCCATGAAGGTATTAAACTTTTCACTCCAGACGTTTTGGAAGCAGACATGCTCAGTGTGACAGTGCAAGAAATCTCTCCATTACAATGACAAATTGTAGTCATTTTGTTCTCATTTAAGCTTACTTTTAACCAAACAGTCACCTTGGTAAGAAAAACTGGAAAAAGTCATGAAAGCTCACAGCCTAAAAAGTGAAAGTTTTGAAATGCACTGGCAAAAGAAAATGAAGAGCATAATATAAATAATGAGTAATCTTAATCACCAGCTATTTCTAATATCTTATCATCTTAAGTACTTCTACCCTGCAATAAATCAACAAATACTTAGTCACTTCTTTGAACTTACTGAAGCACAATAGAAAAAATAACAAGAAATAACAAGAAAGCTATGGTTCAAGCAAATATAGTTCCTTAAAAATAATAATAATGATTTATGATTCAAAGCTGTAACAATCCCAGAAAACATTTTGCCTGCCCTTCCAAATTTTTCCGAATTAGTTATTTTTCTAAAAGCAATTTCCCTGTATTAGCTTGGAGTGGTTTAAAAAGTTAATGTCCACAAAGCTATCTAATTTAGGATACTCTTAAATTCCCCTGTCTCAACAGAAAATTTGAAGGACTACTTTAGCCGAGTATCCCTTGATCTCAATGACAAGAGAAGCAGTAGATTTTCATCAGCCAGCAAAATAGCAATGCTGTGGGCTGAAAGGAGAACTTCTCACAAGTATTTATGGGTACTCTTTGGGCAACTGTTCAAACAGACTCCAAACAGGCAACCTCGGAGCAGAAAACAGCACAATATCATCCCACATTACCCTCTTCGTCTCTGTAATGCTCATGCTCAGAGCTGCTAAACTGTACACCTTTCCTTTCCGTTGGACATTTTGCTTTTCCTGAGTTGCAGACTAAGTGTACTTGGCAGTGAAGTCCACGAGCAACACAATTATAAAACCTGCAGATTCTCACGTCAATGCTGTGTAAACACCACTGTCTAAACTTAAGCCTACAAATGACTGAAGACAAGATTTTCACAGACAATCAGCACTTTGTTGAAGTCAACAGAAACTGCATAGTAACCTGCCTTCTGAACAAAGCAGGTCACTCACATTACCATACTTATCTTCTAGTAATTACTTCTGAATATTCCCAGTGCACATTTTTCCACTGCCACAGCCTGATAAATGCTCTGCAGCAAGGGTTTTCATTTTAGTATCTTGGCCAGTGATGAAGTGAATCAAATCGACAGCCTCCCTGGTGATACCAAGCTTTAGAGGCAACAAAGCAGGTCCACTCCCGTCAACTTTTATCAGCTAACCTTTGAAAAATGGCATCCCTAGTTATAAGGATTAGTATCTCCCATACTGAGAATAGGAATTAGGAGTAAAAAATACAAGAATAGCTCTAGTAGAAATAAGAACAGCCTGATAACAAATTGTTTCCAAACCTGCCCGTGGCCAGCACAGCTTTGGAGAATCTGTAACAGTTAGCGTGAGCTTTCATTCCGTGACTACTTACTACTTCTTTCGATATCAAGAGTGTGCTTAAATGCTGCAAAGCACAAATCTGAACAAGCTTTGCCTGCTTTGTTCGCTATTATCACCCACTGAAAGCCATCATGGGAATTTCCTGAAACGCACGTGAAGAACCTGGACTCTGAGGGCAGCGATCTCGAGGCACTGAGCTGTGCAAGCCTTAACCATCAACACTAACCCCAGAACAGAGGCGCGGGGATCGGAGATGTGTGCTTTCTTGGTAATTACAGTTACTGCATCAGAATTGGTTGTCTTTGAAAGGGATGGGGGCAGGGGGGGAAGTGTTGCTTGATTTTTAGCTTGGGATTATTTTTTTAAGAATTCATCAGCTTGCTTGCCCAGCAGTAAGGAAAGTTCTACCTAGGGATGTGAATGAGACTGTGCTGGGTCAGATCAGAGTTCAAAATCTCTTTTCCAAAAATGGCACTAAATGGATGTCCAAGGTAAAGCAAGAACAGGGCAAAGAGATAAAGTATTTCCTCCCTAACATTCACACAGCTTTCAAACGTTTTCAGCTGAGTGGATTTCCTGAGCTTGATGTGGTTTGTCTGATCAGCAACCCTCCTTTCCCTTCCAGCAATGGATCTCTCCTCCAAATGTTTGTCCAGACTCCCCTGGAATTCATACAGACATTTCGCAGCTGTCACATGCTTTGGCGAGGAGTTCCCCAGGTATAGGACCTGATGTATGAAGAACTGACTCCTTTTTGTTCTGATGCACAGAAGTAGAAACACATGCAGAAAGACTGTATCCCTATTTGTTCCTCTTCTACCATTCTTCCCTGTAGTAAAAGCCAAGGGTGAGCTCAGTGCAGCTCAGCCAGCAGACCCACCACAGAAGATCAGATCTCCCTATGCTCTCTTGCTTCCTTCCCCTCAGACACCAACAGGGACATATGTTTTTATCCCATTTGTTATGTTTTTATCCCATTTGTTACACATCCAGCTGCCTCAGCAATCGCATCGCCTCCTACCTCTCAATTGCCCTTTGCCCTCAAGGTCTTCCCTTTGGGATTTGATGTTACCAAGCTTCAAGAAGTTTTGTTTCATGCATCTCTCATCTGGGAAGCACGCTCTATCTCTGTGCAGTAGAAGACTTTAAATCCATTTCTTGTGTTCCTTATGTATTCCTCAGACTGTATCTCACAAAGCTCTCAGTTGGCTTCTCTGGTGTCTACCTCAAGCCGTTGACTCTCACCTACATGATGAGTAACTACCCCTTTTCAGCCTGGCAGGGCACTTAGCAACTTTTAAGATTGGGGAGTACTATAGACAGTAGTCCCTCTCCCATCACATAAGGAGTCCAGCCTCCTCCTGTGTTCACGGAGGACAGCTTTCCCTGAGATGTTTGGTAGCCGTAGATGGCTGGGAAGTTTCAGATTTATTGTATATGACTGAAAATCCCTCTCTGCACAATGTAGCTCCCAACAATAGCATCAGAAATGAAGTATCTGTGAAGGACTGGAGCACCATACACAATGAGCCACAGCTGCTTTCTGGGAAACAGTGCACAGGCACAGAAACCATGGCACGCTCAGAAAGCGGTCTGGGCTTCCAGCTGGTGAAGAACATGAAGTCACTACGTCCACAGACTGCACTGAACAAGAAGCGGCAGTTATGGCAGCTATCAACTGCTTCAAGGAGATCTCCTGCGCTTTTGAGCTGGCCAATGCTCTTTAGCAGCTGCATACAAGGAGTAAAACACTACCTTTCAAAACAACACGTTTCATAAGGAGATGAGGTCTGTTCAGACACAAATGACAAACAGCCACATTACTCCTCTTTACCCACTAGCTAGCGTGGGAATAAAGCTCAGACACAGGAAAACTGCCTCTGCAGCAATGTCCTGCAGCTGTCAAAGAGTTGGCATGTGAACAAGTCAGGCACAGGAAGAAGAGAAGTGCTACTGCAACCCCAGCCAACTGAGCAATTTCAGAGTCTCAACATGACAGCATGAAAGTAGGTGACCACAGAGACACTCTTCCATTCCACTTTCTGTACAGCTTTGCCTTGGTCATTCACATGTTGTCTCTGCTGACCTGCAGGAAGTACAGAAATATGTACACTTTGATCCAGCAATACTCACTTAAGACCCAGTCTTGTGTGGGAAGTGTTGACGAATTACCTCTGGTAGACACTGAAATCACTCAACCAATTAACTGAGATTAGATTAGCTAATAGGTTAGGAAAAATGCTATGAATAAGATGTGTGCAGCCGCACTGGTTTTACTCAATTACATGACAGTGGGACATGTATTACTTCAAGCATCAAGGCTACACCAAATCAGACAAACAATCCCACCTAAAACAAAACACAGCAACATACTTCCCACAAAAGTAAAATAAAACTTTGTACTTAGTCACAGCAGAATAAACTGACCAGAGATATAGTTTCTTCCCAACTCCCATCAGCTTCAAAATCAATGCCTTAAAAAGCAAGAATTCACATTCTTTTTTAAAAAAATCTCCTGTTTTTTTACTTGTATTAGTATACAATGATGCATCTCTCATTCAGATCCTGTCTCAGTAAAGTCTATAAGGTTAGACCAGTTTGGAACATGGTCTATTTTCATTTAATTGAGAGTCAAGAAGGGTTAATATTAATGCAATTTACTACTTTTCTAGTGCATTTGCTAAATTGCACACACCTGTGATGTTTTCTCTGCAAACTAAACACACCACGTTTTTGCTCACACAGAACCCGCCCTTCCTAGAGAGACAGGCTATGGTTTTGTTTTGGAGTAGATGGGAAGAGCAGGTCTGAAGTAGGTGTGCAGACATGCAGGTCTCCTCTACCACTACTTAGCAAGGAGTAAAAGAGGAAGAGCAGATGACCAAGGCCTGAGCTCTGTGGGCTTCCTAGAGGAAGCTTGATAGAGCTGGGTGTGAAAGAGCTTCTGAAAGACCTGTGAAAGAGTGCAGTGAGAGAACAAGAGAGGAGACAAGTAAGGGACAAACAACATTTTCAGAAGAGCCAACTTGATGGTGGTAAAGGCTGTTGGCTGAAACCTAAAACACTACCAAGTTTTAAGCAATCACTTGCCAACACCGCTTCTTCCACCCCCTCCTGTAAAGTCACATCACATCAGCTCATCTCCAGGAACTGCCTGAAATACTGCCTGAAATACTGCCTACACACCCCAATTCCTGTAGATCTGATGATATTCACCAAACTACTACTGCATCAAGGCAGTTCCTGCTGTACCACACCTCAGCAGCTCTGAAAGTCATGCCAGAATTTCGCTCTTCCTAGTAATGAAAAGGCAAGAGATGCTTAGGAGACAGGGAATGAGGATCACAGCTGGGAAAAGTGGCAGGTACTGGAAAAGTTCAGCGGGGAAAACATGCTCATGTTTTAAGGTGTATGGGATCAAGATACTGGTCTGTGCAGATCACAGTACACAACCGGGGAAAATATAGAGTTGCCAGAGTAGGGTATAGTGACAAGCGAGGCCGGACACTGGTTTGTGATTTGAAGAACCAAGAAGATTTAACAAGGGAAGGGGCAAACACAAGGTTACACAGACCATGGAACAGCCTCTCTGGTGACGGGGACTAGACAATTTACTCTTTAAAACCATATTTCAGAGTCGCACCTCTAAATTCCACTTAGAACCTATCTGAGACTGGTCCTTGCAGCTTAGCAAGGAGTCAAAGAGTCTGCCTACAAAGAAGCCACCAGAACCTCTGTCTAGAATTTTTCTAGACAGGGGTCTTCAAAAGGGGTAAGCTGTACTGGAAGCAACCTAGGATAGAACTGGAAGAGAGAAGTTTGAAAACATGAATGGTTATCTCATAGATAGAGATGGAGGAGGGCAATCACTAGTGCAATGGGATAGAAGACAAGAAAATAAGGTGGACAGGTAAACTCTTCAGATCCCAAAGTACTGTAAAAGGGAGCAGACAAGCAAGCAGGAGAGCAGAAATTTCAGGAAAAGACCTGATGAGGAATGAGAAGAAATTTATTGAAGATGAAAAGAAAGCAAGTTAGGGGAGGAGAAGGCAAAAACGTTGTGCTGAATATTGTCATTCTGTCTCTTGTTTGGAGTGGGGAACAGTGACAGTACGGACAACAAATACTGAAGAGGGATTGAGGGCAAGTCACACAGAAAACAAGCATTCATCTCTGTGGCCATGGCAGGAGTTTCACTAGGAAGAGCACAAAACAAAAGGAGGGGAGAATCCATTTGTGACATAGGAGAGGTCAGACTGGTCCTGGATTTCTGGCAGTGGTAAGAACAGAGAGGCAAAGGAATAAGTAGCAAGTAAAAAGAGGACAGGGAGAACAAAATACCTGTCAATGGAGGAATAGAAGCAGGTATAAGGTAATATAAGGAAGGCAATGATGCAACAGGTCACAGAAAAAGGAAAAAAAAAAGGGCAATGAATTGTGAGATTTGAGCCACTACGTCCATAGTAAAACTTCAAATAGGTTCATGCTGCATGATAGCACATATACCAACTGTAGGAGTTGTGCTAGTCTGTGTCATACCATGGTCACCTAAATGTTTAGAAGTCTATTTTTAATATTCTTTTTAAAGCATTTTCCTGGTAAGCAAGTTTATTACCTTGTGGTTTCTTAAGTCCCTTTGCAAGTTTAGGTAATATATTTGCTCCTTCTATTCCCGCAGCTGAAGGTCTGATTTTAACGAGCGATTGCACATTTTGGTTAGCAGCTCAATCATTACATTCTTAAGCCTCTTTAAAATTCCTAGATGTATACAGTCCAAGACGGGTGATTTAGCGTTTATTAGTTTAGCGGTGAGAGAGACCAGAGACACTGCTTCAGAGAGATTGTAGCATTCTGAAGTTGGTTCCTAACTGCATGGGGCTTGAAAGCAAAAAGATAGGAGGGCAGATTTACAAACCCAGAACACAGAGGAGAGCTAAGGCTTGAATCAGATACAGTCTGTCTTCCACCTCTTTCCTGTCTGTACAAATGAAAACAAAATGCCTCTATTTACACTAACTTGCAAAAAATACTTGCTGCTACCACGTGCAGAAGTGTAAAGCCTTCCAACTAGTTTTAGTGATAGCTTTACATGGTACTCTACCTCTCAATCAGTGGGGTTCTTTTTAAATGATTAGCAGGGGTGTAATTAAGGAAACTGAAGGAAGAAAGAGAATGCAAAGATGAATGAGGCCTTTATTCAAGGTATCTCTGAGAAGGAGCAGAGATTGTCAGACAAGCAAAGATTAAGGTCCTGGTGGGCAAGATGAACACAAGCCAGCATTGCGCCCTTGCGGCAAAGGCAGCCAACAGCATCCCGGGCTGCGTGAGGCAGAGGGCTGCCAGCCGGGCGAGGGAGGGCCTCCTTCCCCTCAGCTCAGCACTGGGGAGGCACTGCTGGGGGGCTGAGTCCAGTGCTGGGCTCCCCACTGCAAGAGAGACACGGAGATGTTGGAGCAAGTCCAGCGAGCTGAGATCATTAAGGGGCTTGAGCATCTGCCATACAAAGGGAGGCTGAGAGAGCTGGAATTGACTTTTAGCCTTTGGCAGAGAAGGTTGACGAGGGTCTTATCAGTGTGCATAAATACCCGATGGGGGCAGTCAAGAAGGCAGAGACTTCTTAGTGGTGCCCAATCTACAGGGCAATAGGAAAAAACTGAAATATAAGAAATTCCATTCAAAATAAGAAAAACAACTTTTTCTGCAAGGGTGGTCAAACACAGGAATAGGTTGCACAGAGAGGTTGTGGAGTGTCCATCTGTGGAGACAGACAAACCCAACTGAACATAGCCCTAAGCAACCCGTCCCAGATCATCCTGCTTTCAGCAGCAGGGTTGGACTAGACCATCTCCAGAGGTCCCTTCCCACTCCATCTAGTCAGTGATTCTGTGATCCTTCTTCCACGGAGCAAGAAACATTAAAGTTGCAAGAGCTCAATTCCTGTCCAGTTCAAATCTCGGCAACAAGGGTCTGCTAAAACTCCATTTTATACAAATTCTGTAATTCTTGCTGAGCTCCGTCAGCCTAATCAAGTGATAAGATTACAAATTGGAAAAAAGGCATTTAATTTAATACCAGTAGCTATTCCTCTGACCTAATGCTTGGCCAGAGAGAGCATGTGCCAACTGGATTAACGCGTATGACTACAGGATTTCATCGTCTGGAAATCACAGCTTAAATCTGCCATTCAACAGAACTGGAAATCTGTAGCTTTAAGATCATCCCATTGCTAATTGGCATATTTACCTGGCATAAAACACACAAGGATAGTTTGACCAACTGAGGCTTGTGTTTAAGTGTAAATCCCTAGACTCTTATTCTGAACGGAGGGTGCCTGTATAAATTTGATGCCTCCTACAGAATTGATATAATGAAAGCAAAGAACTACTCCTTTCAATTCATGCTGAAGAAGAGAAATTAATTAAACAAAATAGGGAAGCGCAAGTCTCATTATCTGCAGTTTAGTCAAAGGTCTCCTAAGTATGTAAATGCCCAATGTCTACCCACACCATTTAACACATTTGTGGTTAAAGCGAAGCAGTAGGATTGATAAATAAGTTAACATCAGAGCTTTGTGACACAGCGGGGAACTGTGTCAGGAGACTCAGGACTATCACACAGCCAGCAGTGCTGCTGCAGGCAAGGACAAAAGGACAGTGACAGAGCAGAGATTAAAAGAACAAGAAAGCCCAGCACATCCATCAAGCGGGCACATTATGGCATTGCTGCAAAATATTGTGCTGTAAAGGAAACTGGTAGTAAAAGTGATGACTGCTCCTCCCTAATCTGATTTTTTTTTAAAGTTACTCTTCAGCACAGTCCTCTGACAAACTACAGAAACTGTGAAACTTATAAACTAATATGAAATTACAAATTCTTATAAATAATAAGTATAAATAGGGAAACTGCTTCACTTTTGTCCTTAAGTCAAATTAATAATTCAACATTCTGTCAACTCCTCTATCAGTCATAGCTCCCAATAAACTTACGAAACATGTAGCGATTAGCAGAGAAGTCAGACATTTCTAAATTATGGAGCTCAGGCACTTGATCTGGTTTCATAATTTGTACCCATGAACTATCTTGGTCAGCACAAAGCAGGACATTTCCTGAATACAAAATGCACCATGGGAGAAGTAAGGACTTCAGTTTATCGGATCTGAGCTTTCATTTCTACATCATTTCAGCATCGAGCCAGCTGATCTGACAACAGGTATTGAAGCAAGAGATGACAAAAGAAATAGCAGTCAGCACTTGGGTTATGCTGGCAGCTAGATGGCAGGTTTTTTTCTCAAGAAGTACTATCAAAGGCTGAATCCAAAAAGGTTTTAGAGGTCAGAGCCTCCCAAGGCATGAAAGAACCTATGGATATCCAAGAAGTGGGTAGCTCATTTAGGACTGTAACAATCCCAGGCAGAATCCTTCTGGTGAAGCCAAGGTTCCTAACAACACAAACACCACGTTTCAGTGATTCAGCATAGGCGATCAAACCCATGAACTGCTGCTGCTTCTGTAAGTCACAGGGCACAGAACTGCCCTTCATCCAGACATCTGCCCCTCCTGCTTCCCAACAGCCATCCTAGAGCAGGCCCTGTTATCTTCTTCTGGAAGCACCATAGTCTGCTTAGCCCTTCTTTCACTATCTTTCCCTATCCGAATGAAGGAGGAAGAAAAGCTGAAGTTAATCCTTTGCCTGGCTGTGAAGCAGGCACCAAGTCTGCTACATTTATTCCTAAGACATCTATAACTTTCTCAGACTATTTTCTCTTGAATAGTCCTATGACACGACTGACTCAGAAATTATTTTGACATAAGTTTTATCAGAACAGTTCAACCATTACCCCATTACATCATTTGAAGGGACAGGCACCAGGAAGGAGGCCTTTCCACCTCCGTGTGAAATTTCATGTAACATTCAGTGACTGATGTTAACGTTTTCAAAATAGCATACCCCCAGTTCAGTTTTCTAAGTCAATTTAAGTTAAATAAGTCTAAAAAACTTTGGCCTAGATTTCAGGGGTACTGAATGCATTCAGCTCTTACAGGTCTATAGCATATATAGCTATAAAATCAGACTTTAAGGTACATAGAACATGGGTATGGAGTAAACTTTGGAAATGTTGGTTTAAAGTCAAAGATTTGAAACTGATCACAAAAGAAAACAGAGTCAGCTTGTGAAAATATTTCTATGCATTTTTTTCTTAGCACATCTATGGCACAGCAGTATAAAGCATCATGCACACAGCAAAGAATTACTGGGTTTTGGCTTCATTGAGCATATTCTTCTCTCTCTTTTTAAATCAATTTTTAAAACTAACATTCATATTACATTGCAGTGGGGGATCCATGCACACAAACGTCTCCTCTTTGAAGCATAATCCATAATGGATGTGCTTTTAGTAAGTGCCTTAGACATTGCGGAAATGTCACCAGAAGTACTAATAGACTAATGTCTGCTGTGAAACATACTGACTGCTTCCACATAGCTCTGCTAATGCTTATTTATATAATTCTTAGTGCTTGCAAGAATGTGACATACACACTTTGAATATTGCTCTGGTACCTCAGCTGGCTTCCTTCCTTCTATAACTACGTTTTACAGCACTTGCAATAGATGTGCTCCTTCAGAAAGCAATGAAAAGAAATCTATACTTCTCTGTGGCACAGGTCCCAGCAGCAGAGCTTTCATGCTTGTAATTGAATTATTCCTGCTTCCCCTTCAGCCTTCCAGATACCAAGCTACAGACATAGCTATTGAGCTGCTTTTTTTTTTTTAATTACCCCCTCACTGTAGGCAAACCAAGACAGTAAATTCAGACTTGCATCAGTTAAACTCAGATGGTACAAACAAGCACTGCAGAAAACACTGACAAACCACACTAAATTAGCACCTTACACAAATTCCCTTTATTAGTCTTTATATTTTCTGCCTAGTTCCAAACTAGAGGACTAAACCACTATACTTAACTGACATAGGCAAGAAGAAAATCTCTTTCCCTGTGGCCAAAATGCTTTGCTGATTGTCAGCAAATTGAAAGACAACAAAGTAAGAGCTTCTCTTCCCTCCTCATCAGCATAATTCAGAGCATCTGTAAATTAAAATTGTAAGAAGAAACAGTAAGGGCAGCAAAGGATTTGACATTTAGAAAGTTCCTATAAGGCTGATCCTTAACATTTATAGCCTCTATTATATTAGTACCATTGTCACTTTACAATTATTTCCATCATTGTTGTGCATTTCTGTTACTTGTTAATAGAATGCGGTTTTACTCTCCTGCAATGCACTGTTATCCTTCAGGATGGTCACAATTCATTTAGAGAGACTCCACCTCCCTCTGATTAATGAGCACAACTGAGAAATGCAATATAAAAACTGATGGATGCTCTAACGTACCTTTGAGGTCAGAGGCCTCGCAGCACATCCACAGTATGTAATGGAATGCTGTGCAAGGACCTCAAGGTACGGCCGACACAACCTGGCAGGCAGGCTGGCACACACAGCAGCATGCCGCGCGCTGAGGCAAGAGCTTGGTCCCAAAAGCAGCAAAGCCACATCAAAGAGAACAAAGCTACCCATGAGGCCTATGAGGTCTGGCCCAAGAGCCACAGATGAGCTCCTCCTAGTTTCAAAGGCAGGTTCATCTCCCCCGCTTCATGCCCAGCGTACGCACTACGGAACATGCCTCTCAAACTTACCACATTCAAACTCGCAGGGCAGTTTGTGGCAGCCTCTGGCAAACAAAAAGTTTGCAATTCAAATCGAGTTTCTTTTCCTTCTGCCAGACAGATGAGCTCTCTTCCACCTCTTCTTGTTTTTCTCCCTAGTCTCAGGTACCCAGATACAAGGATTAAGTAATTCTGAATATTTTACAGGAAAGTATCATCTAATAATTTATCTTCGTAATTAAATCCACTATATACTTGCAAACAGCTTGTATGAGCTGTCAGAATATTCCCAGATTTGCTTGAAAAGACAAAAAGATTTTATGTTTAACTCAGCTAACAGTTAAGCCGTTGGCAGTAACTGTCCACAAAGTCCTGCAGAGGCCAATACGCCTGAATTTAATGAAGTAGAAAAGAGAGAGTTAGTGAAAGGAGGCAGATCTTGTCGCTGGAAGTATGACAAATGAGGAGGATGAACTTAACAGCAGTTTTACAAGAGACTAAAAGGAGCAATACAAGTGTAAACAAGAGGAGAACGAAGCACATTACTGTAATAGTACTAAAAAGAGAAAGTCCCAGCTCAGGGCTCAGCTATGTGAAGAGGAGGCAGCTTGATGTTTTTTGTAGATCAATTTTGGAGCAGAATCCCATGGGTTATGCCTCTACATGGGTATACTATTTGGGTTACATTTAGCAATTGGGTCTTGTTATTTAGCAACACAGATGCAGGACTTGCTGATTCATACAAGCCAACCCAGAACACGAAGCGTTTGGGTTCTCTTTTCCTGTTAAAGTCTTTGTTATTTACTGCCTGCAAGATTGCACTGAAGCTCCAGCCAAAACTCATTTCTGCTGTTTCCAATGTACATTCCAAACACAAAAAACATGGCACCACATCAAATGTTAAAGCAAGATCATTATCATCCAGCTGCCAAACAGTTCCTACAGGTTCAGAGGCAGAGAGTAACAGAAATCATGAGCAGTTGCTCACCAGAATGAGCTGACAAGTGTTTTCACACTTGCAGTATCACGCTGTAGCATCACAGCATAGCAGGAGACACGGTGGTCTGCACGACGAATAGAAGATTTTACCGTGGAAGGAAAAGGATAGGTAAGGCAGTGGTTTATAACCCCAGGGCTACACAGAGAGGACAGCACACAGAACTGTAGAACCATCAGAAAGACTCAGCACAGAAAGGGCAGCATAATTTTTTGCCGGCAGAATAATCCAGTAGCCTCCAGGAGCGTTGCTCACAACATTAATCACGGCTGAGCCGGAGGACCAAAGCTGAGGTCCTATTGTGCTATGCAGCATAAAACCACCGACCAGCACATGCAAAAACATCTGTCATTCATTTAGACAGATAAGAGAAAGGCAACACAAATCTCACACGCAGAAGGAACTACACAATGGCAGTAGTTATTTTAGCTCCAGAATCTGAGAAACAGGTTTAGGCCAGAACAACATAACACAGTATGAAGAAACTAAGGCAATACTACAAGGATAATTTTAATGAAATACCTGGAAAGTTCTAAGGCAGCTGTAGGCAATAAAGCCAGGAAGGCCTTAGAATACAGATGTAAATGAGTCAGTTCAGTAATTTGGCAAATTTAAGGAAGTTCAGACTGAAAAGCTGAAAAGAATTCCACAGTCCAACCACCTTCAGGATTTGTTTGAATTTCTTGTATCTATTTAGCTGTTGCAGCTCTTTAAACTTTCCTAAACCCAAGGTGACCTTTAAAAAAAAAAAAAAAACTGAAAAATTTGCCAGCACATACAAACATATTCTAAAACATGCCGTCCGGAACAAACAGTCTTCAGAACAGGGCACCAAATAGTCTCTATAATAAACCACGAGCAATTAGTCTGCTGGGAAACAAATCAGCTCATTTCATTTCAGCAGAGTAAAGGTGGCTGTCATGCTCCAGGGGTGATGAGAACTGTGGTGTCTTCCTGAGCGACCCTTACTGGAAGCCCAGCAGTTTGTACCTGCCAGAGGGAACTGAGAGCTTCCAGAGCCTGGGAGGGCAAAGCTTTGCACTGACCTGCTACAAATCACCGAGGCACTCCCTCCCTAGCCCTTCTGCTCCCTTCAAATGCGCCAGAGAGCCAGAACCCTCTGGTCCACCAGCACATGCTGTCATAGTCTTATCTGCTGCCTCCAAGCCTGCCCATTCCATAGTGCTTCCTAAAACTAAAGAATTTGTAAAGTGAAAACAAAAATTAAATCTATCAAACTTGATATAAAGTCACTTTTTTAGATACAAACGTAGAAATATAGAATGCACATGCAAAGAAACTAACATAAAACGTAACTCTAATCCATGCCTTGCAACATAATCCTCTCCTGGCTCTTTTCACCACCACTCCTCTAAAATGCCTGTATTCAAATTTAAATGTGAAAGCCACATGCCTACAATTCAGCTCCTTCACCTTCTAATACGCTTAGTCCTGCCATCTGCAACTTCTAGGGAGTTCAAGACTGGAAGTGAGTTTCAGCTTTTTTAGGGCCCCTTACATTGTTTCTGACCTAAGGTTTGTGTAGGCGCATACTATCTAGAAACAGCTGTTTCAAAATGGGATAGGTGGAGATCCAAAACTCCCCAAAAAAGCTGAGAAGAGACACCTGTCTCAGGTTCTCATCTGTACCATCACTGGGCTCTGGGGAGACAGCTAGGAAGCAGTATGACTAGGACGTATGCACACTAAACATGTTTCCTGATACAGGATTTATGAAGTGCTGTAGAAGACTTAAAAATGCTGTGAACAACGAAGGTTACTATTTTATTTATAAAAAAAGTAAACAGAAATGTAGCCCAAGAGGGGTAAAGGAGGGCCATGTCCAACACAATCTGTGTACTCCATCCATACGGAAAGGCAGATGGAGCCAAAAGGAGAGATCTGAGGACAAATGGGAGAGGGAGGGAAGCGATTGCCTTGCATGAGAGAGAAACCAACCCAGGGCTGCGGCATGGAGCAAACCCTGGAAGGGAACAAGCATCTTCCTTCCCCAGGACTGCTCTGAAAAGCAGTGTTATCGAGTCAGCATATTGAAGAGTTGACACTTGGCTTCCACAGTCAAGTCAAGCCTCCAAAATATAGCAGCTGGTGAAATGAAGAGATTGATGCCAGGTATATTCAGAAGTTCGCACTTAGTTAATTTTATGTTTTTGTTTTATAGCTATTTCCAAGCTACTGATCCAGAATTTAAACTGTGATCTGCTAGAGGAATTATTTTTTTTTGTAGATTTTCCGTAGTGGTCTGATAAGCAGAAGGCGCACTGTAATCTACAAAAAAACCCCAACCAACCCCAAACCAAATACAATGTAGCAGACAAACCTTCTCAACACCTGAAAACTGGGACAAATTTGGAAACTTCCACTCTTTTGTGTCTAACTCTTAGACAGGCTGACATACCAGGCCTTAGGTATCAGGAATAACACTCAGTAGCAGCTGAAAGTCAGTGCCATGCTTAAAAAAATAACCTGCAGGAGCACGAGATTCCCACAACTCTAGAAAAACCTTAAGTACCCTGGTATTTAACACTGATTTTCCCACTTAATTTTTTACCCCCTAACAGTCACAGAATGGTCACTGTGAACAAGATGTTGAGGGCTCTTTAGGCTAGATGTCTTGGATACTTATGGGTCATCTATCCTACCCAGGCAGAAGATCTTGTCAGCAATGGCTGCTTCACACTCTCCAGATACAGGCAACTTGGATCACTACTCAGTTTATCAACTGCAGGCAACAATGCCTGTGGCACTTCTAGACAGGATAAACAACTGTCTTAAATAAAGTTAGATCTAGTAATCAATAATTTAGTCTCTAGGAACCTCCTCTTCTTCCATTTTCTCTCATGCTTCTCACCTCTCCTCTGCCTTTTATTGGGCTTCTTGCATGTTCAGAAAGCATGATTTCTTTAGATTAGCTAAAGACAGGATTATCTCAGAATAAACTGCCCTCCTAGTATCACTTTATTTGAATTACTGGATCTTCTAACTGTTTGTCGTAAAACAACATTCAAACATTTTGAGATCTTAACTGAATAAAGACAGTTCTGTCAGTGAAAATATTTACAGTAGCCTCACTAATTGAGACTGATTTCAGCTTCCTGAATCTCATTATGGTAAGCTGGGCACTGCTGCAAAAGGGAAGCAAATAGGAGATGAATGAAAACAAACATGCAGAAACACAAACAACTGCTCAGAGTGACATTAATCATTACCCCAAAAAAATCTGTCAAAAACATCCCTCTAACTGGCATCTATCAAAACATCTCAGCAGTTCATCATTGCACAAGCCACTGTTCAGACGGAGACAGAATGTGCAAGAGCCAGCCCCGCAAACCTCACACAGCTCTGAACTTCTAAGTGAGTTATTCTGTATCTTAGAGCACTCCCAGACATGCCTTGTTTCACAGCATTTCTCTCCTCTTCCTCCTGGATGGCCTGGAACCGTCACTGTTCCCTCCTCCTTAGAAGGTGCAATGTCTGGCAGCTAATTATGCAGAATGAAGTGCTGCTTACCCTCTATGTTTTTCTGTCCAACAACCCACAAGAGATGGTAAAACACTGGAAATCAAGTGCTATTACTACAAAGAGAAAAACAAACCAAACCAAATTATTATCTCTATTTCCTCTCATTTCCTGTCAGAACATGGTTGAGGAGTCCCCCGGTTATAGCAAAATCCTAATAATGTAGTAACGATGAACCTGCTTCTCAGAGAAGAGCCAGAGGAGATCAGCACTTCAGACCTTCCCCCCACACCTGCATGAGGAGCAGACGCCAGACCCGGGAGGAGCAAAGAAGAACAGTTCCTCCTTTTCCCTTAGAAAGTACAACACTACTTCTTTCCTGCTAAAACACCTTCCTTACCGAGCAGAGGTGGAAAATTTTGCTGGCTCAGCAGGACAGATTTTCTGCCAGGACACCATGGCAGAACAAGGCCAACTACTTCTTTACAGATGTGTCTACTCAGCCAAGTTTCTTTACTCTTGACAGATGAGGAAACCCTTATGTGAAATGAGCAGTCACAGAGCAGAAGTAAACAAGCCTACCATTTATAAACTGTTTGTTCCATAAATAGTTATTATTAGTCGGGAGATCAGATGTGTCCAAAGGAGAAGAAATGCCTGGTACATGTGCTGTCTAAAATCCCAACAAGGGAACAAAACCAGAGAAAGTTTGAGGTTTTCTCATTTTAGTTTGCTTTGCTTAAACCAGGACCTGTAAGGATACTTTGCCTCCTTCAAATTTTGGACATCCTTTCTCAACCGTTCCAAGAGCAGCAGGAACAAGTCCAGCGACGATGGACTGTGTGCTGGCCTGTTTAATCAGAGCCTTGGGACCAACTTCTTCCTCTGCATATGCCTAAACTCCACAGGCACTGTTTAAGAAACACATCAAAAGCAAAAAAAGCTGGCCACCACTGGCTCTGAGGAGTTGCCTGTTTTGCCACAGCTTGAATTAAGACTGCCTGGAGCTTTAAATACCTACCCATCCATCTGATTACACATTTACAAATTCTTAAAATACAATCAAAACTTGCAGAGCAGATATATGCTGTGCTGCTTATCGCTAATTCACTGTCTGGTAAAGCATCTGGTGTGGCTTCGAATATCCCTGAGACCATTCCAAAGTTGGTCCGTTCTTTCCAAGATGGAGCCAGAGGCTCTCCCACCACAACAGCTGCTGTCCTACGGACTTGCTCCGGGACAGCACATCACAGACTTCAATGATGGCTGCAGAGACAGGGAAAGCCATTGTGTCCCCAAACGCCTTTCCCTTACTTGTCATTTTTAGGTGACTTAATACTATTCCCCCTTTCCTGAAGCATTCATAGGAACTGTTTACATTTGGAACAGCTCATCCACGGGCCAAGTCTTCACTCTCAGTCTAAACCTTCTGTAATGAAAAAAAAATAGAAAGACTAAAGATCCAAGCCCCGAAACAAACACTTATGGTGGCTAATACAGCATCACCTTCCATTAAAGACAGCAGAGATTCCACAATGGAGGCAGGCCCAAAGTAAAAGCAGACGCACACACACCTTTTTATTTAGGAGGGTAACAGGTAAAGCATTGTGGTTTTGTGCACGGGCATATTTATGTTCTTCACATCCTTCTGGTTTCAGCCTCTCTGAGACCCCACAGCAGGTCACCGATATTTTAATCTGTTTCATTCCTAGATAAATTAATTGCTTTCTCAGTGATCTCTATTACACTCACATCACTTTGAGGAGTGCAATTCTACATCTGTTCCTAGGTATGCCCTGGTGTAAACATGAACCTAGGCTGGCACAGCTGATAAACAGATTAGAAACGTGCTAAAACTGGTGTGACACAAATATCAATTTAGAAAAGGGAAACCATGTAAACCTCGAAAATATTTTTTTTCTTTTTTCCAAGAACAGTACAAGATGTTATTCGAAATGTACACAATTCTGAAGCTTACATCAGTTGTTTAAGCTTGGAAGAATAACAAATTAGCATGGCAGATGCAATGATTTTCAGGAAAATCACAATGAAGCACTTCTCTTAAGAGGAGGGCTGGACACAGTTTTCTGGTTTACAAGCTAGACACTGGAGCAAGCTACAGCCCTGACCTGCACACAGACAGTTCTTGTGCAGGTCAAGATGCCCGCACAAGATGCCTCAAAGTGCTTCAGGAGAGAAAAAGACAAGATGGATCACTCTCAAAGATATAGCAGATTATACAAAAAGGAAACAACTTTTTCTGAATACATAGATATTCAGACTTTAGCAAAATAGAAACAGAATTTAAAAACCATAGTGTGTAATACTAGTGAAATATGCCATTCCATTGCAGTCAGCTTCACTACGGTATATGCCAACGCTCTTGTATTGGTTTCCAGCATTAGAGGTGATTTGCATTGGGCTGAGAGTCCTCAGGAAACCACAAGAACTTTACCAAGCTGCAGTGATCCCTGACACTGTTACAACAGTCACAGCATTGCTTCTATAGTATTTAGCAATTAATTTGTGGATTTTATTTTGCTGCCTAGTTTGCTCAAAATTATAGTAAAACGTAGCAACAAAATAACTGCCAACGGAGCTTACGCTGTTCATGCTGCAGTGGAGTCAGAGCTTCTACAATATTATCTGAGTAAGATTCTCAAGTGACTTTTCACATTGCTACAAAGAGAATTTTTAATCTTTCCAGTTTTTACCTTCATTTGCCTAATGTAGGGTTGGAGGGTTCCTCAGACTGCTTCTAATTTGGCTTAATATTCTTGCATAAATTATCAGATTGCTTTTCATCCATATTCTTATGGATGAATATGGTGACAGCATTTGCATGCACTGACACTCCTGAAATGTTTCAATAATAGAACAAAGTGAGACAGTAAGAGAGAGGAGGTAAAGGTAGAAGAGTAAAATAAATTGACTTGAAATCTACCCAAAGATAGGAAACTTGATGAAAACTACCAGTAGGGAGTTCAGAAGGAATGATTATCCACTCTTGAACATAGTTCAGAAAACGGAGGGAAGCTGCACACTTTTCTATAGCAAGAGGAAACCCCTGGTGACAGACAGAGCCTAAGAGATACCAGGGAACTTCCTGGGGCTCTGAGGCAATGATGGGCTGGACCAAGAAAGATGAACCTTCAGAGAGTCAGAGTTTTAATAAAAAGAGAGATACCCAAAACCACTTTCTTGGGGGGATTTGAGGAAAAGAAAAGAAGGTAAGACATGCATATCAAAACCACAGTGGTATTACATACACTGCTTAACTTTCATGCTCACTGATATTTTTCATCCGTTTCATTTCATGGTCAGTGATATTTTCATTCACTCAAATGCTTTAGATCCTCAAGCAATCTTTGCTGCAAGATTTTTCCTGAAAGTTAAACATTCTTCATGTGCATGTTAAACACACATGCACAATAAAATACGCTTAGTTGGTGGCATGGATTAAATTTATTGTTTCTATTACAATCATCATGCTCACGCAAATACAATTATGTATTTGTACATTTGCAAAGCTGTCAATCGATATTTTTTTCCAGTTAAAGTTCACAATTTAGAAATAACTGTAGCATTCTGGAAAACAAAAAAAAAAACAACCCATCCTGTTCCACTGTGGCATAAGATACGGTATACATATATTGAAGCGAGAGCACATCTGCTCTGCACCTTTTTTGAAGCCAGAAAGGCACATGCTCAGTAAGGTCCATGTGCCCGTATTCCAGCTTTCATCTAACGGTCTCACTTAATTCAGAAGTCACGAAAAGGAGTCTGAAAACAAACTTTTCAGGCACAAAGCCTGCACATCACATGGATTTTTTTTTTTTTTTAAACTCAAGAGAGGTTAAGCATGAAAGATTTCAGCTCCAAAAATGGCTCAGTACATGGGAATTGCATCTACGCTTATTAAAGGTTAAAAAGTCAGTGTTAGATAGAGACATCAACCTGTATGACCAGAAGGTAAAACCAGATTCCCTGCCTCCTGAGTCACAGCTCCCCATACCTCTGTCCTGGTGCCCAGCCTGGCTTACAGAGCTTTTGCAGTCCCCTCACATTAGCTCTTCATTCCCAAATTGCACCCTTGGCGGGTTTTGTATAACAATTTTGTAGTTGCATAAACTGGATCAGTGAACTGATCTGGGTTAAAAATAATCTTGCACAAAATGAGTAGATGGACAGAGGAGGGAAAACTCGCGTTAGAACATAAGGATTATTTTACTTCCCCAGTTTATTGCACTGTGTGCAAGCAGTTATGCCCTGCTCAGGTAGTGGAGCAGCACAAGGGACAGCATGAACTCCTCAAGCTACCAGTGCCTCCTAGAAAAGGGGATGCAGACACAGAACCCAAGCCTTTTTTTTTTTTTTTTTAAATCTACTCTTACATTATGCCACATCTATTTCAACCTGACTTCAGCAGCATGCACATCTTCAGAAGCTGCCAGAAGTGAGGAAATGTGCTGTTGCCATTGAAGTTTGTTTTGAAGTCCGAGCTCCAGCTGGTTAATCAGTGCTATGAATTTAAGAGCTAGCAGTGAAGTTCTGTGTACAGTTTCATTTGCTCATCTCTGGAATTATGTTCCCAATCATTGTTCTCTAGAATAAAAGAAGAATGCAGGGAATTTGTCCCAGAGAAATCAGTTATTCGACCACACTTCAAATGGAGCTTTGGTTACCACCACTTCGGTACCAGAGGTTTGCAACACTCTGAACATGAGTTATCAAATGTTGCCTCTTAATCGCAGCTTCCTCCTGCAGACAAGGCAGGTGGAAGGGACCGAAGCAGTCAGGGTGTTGGGAAGGACAATCCAATTGCCCCAGTTATAAATCGCAACAACAGCTCAGACAACAATCCTAGTTTGAACATGAAAAGCAAATACAGACTGTGATGTATGTTCACTAAAGTACAGCCAGTTCTCACAAAGTATTTTGTGAGATACACACCTTTAGGCAGAAGCGAGAGCAATTTCAGTCTCTCAAATAAGCACGTCACAATAAAACGAACATAGAAATTATACCTGTTGTATACTCTGACCCAATTCTGTCACTCAAAATCTACATTAATATTTTTTTTTTTAAATCACCATCTTTGTAAGTGCCTTCAAATTGTATATAATACACAACACACTAACTGCAGAGGTGAAAAAGTGAGAAAAATCTTCACTCCAGAACCAACATATAAGGGAGAAAAAAGGCACTTCATAAAAATCACAAGGAAACAAAAGTAGAGCAGTGCAAAACGCTCCCTTTGCCAGCAGTGACAGTGGGTCAGCAGCTGACCACATGGGAAAATGTATTACTGGAAAAGCCACAGAGCTCCGGGTGCTGCCCAGACACCAGAAGTGATTTGAGGGGTGTGCATGTTTCGGTTCACATGTTTATTTAGCCTGGGTTTTACAAAATACAGAGTAAGGAGGTGACACGAGGAAAATACGAGCAGCGGCATGCTCCAATATGCCTGGCACGAGCCAGGCGCTGAACAGCTTGGAGCAATGGGAAACACCGACAGCTTAACTGACCAGGGCACCATCAATTCCTCTTTCATCCCTCCTTTCCACTCCTGTGACTCCTGAACTCCTTTAGCCAGAGTTAACCGAGGAGATTAAGGAAGCTAATGATGATCAGCAATGCCCAGGAGAAAATACACCTGCATCAACTTGTCCCTGCAAATTCAAACCTCAATAATGCAAGAACAAGTATTTCCTTCGTCTTTGCTGCGGGGACAGGCAGAATAAGCAAGACACAGGATCTCAGGGGATTTGTGATAAAGACCCCTGGTCAGTGCTCCAGCACCCCTAAACACCCTTTTGGACACAGTTACATACAAATTTCCTTACAGAGCTGTGACTACAGCAGTTACTGAGACACCACATGTAACTTTGAGTTCTGAAACAATCTCTGCCATCATCATACACTGTTCCCAAATGCACAAGCACACAGCAAGAGACTTAAAGAAGGGACAAGAGTTTGAGTACTCCCCATTCCTAGAACAGGAGTAATCTCGTTTTGAAGGAAAGCAGAAAGTCTGTCTCACAGCAGCGCCTGGGACACGGGGACCCTGACTTCAGTGGGAGCCTTGAGAAGCATCGACTCTCTCATTGGCCACAAGCCACTTTCACAGTTCAAATTAACAAAAAGAACGACTTCAGTGCATTTCAAAATATGTACGTTATATACATATTTAGAAGACAAAAAAATACCCCTAGTATCAAATACCCCTAGTGGATTCGGCATATATACACAATGTTTTTGTATATTAAAAAATGAAGAGATATGACCCACTGCACCTGAAGAGACTGCAAAATATGCAGCAGATGGATTATGCCACAGTCAGGGAATAGTTTTAAATTCCCATAGCAGTCCTCAGTGGCAAACTAATCATCCAGCCTAGTTCAGTGAGCTCTCACGAACCACATGAAGCTGCCATCCTTTGGCTTCCTCTGCTCTCCTTAAATAGTTAATCACAAAGGAAGCAGCCGTCACCTGCGCTGACAGTCTGTAGTACTGAGCTCATGCCCTGTCACTTCAGTACAAGCCCATGCTTGACAGTAATTCGCCAGGCACCAAGACAGCCAAACATCAATAAAGCCAGTTCTAAGCAGAGGGTTAAAAATTCTCTTTTAAAAATATTTTTTTCTGAACATCTAAGTAATAAAGCAGGAAGGCGTGGAATGGAAAGATGCTCTTGTGTGCTTATAAGAGGCACAGCTTACTGGAAGGGGATATGGAAACAAATGGGGAAGTATTTGGGATGAGGGGACATTTTTAAATTATCCTGACCCCTACTAAAGCCCTTGCTAAAACTCCAGTTCCCCCTGAAGCCTCTATCTGACATTTCTATGTAAGAATGCACGTAAGAATGGTTTTCTTTCTGAAAGCATAAAAGCTGCAATAAACTTTGCCATTGCTGTCTTGCAGGTATAGAAATTTTTCCAAGCTCTGGTATCAAGGAGACAGGAGTCTACCCTGTACGCTCTATAGAAAGGCTTTCTGGAGCTGTCCCAGCTACACCCAACTGGCCTGTGGAAATGGAGAAATGCATGGGAGTATAAGACCCAAAATATCAAGGGTGAACTAAACATCAGAAAAAACCCACAGAAGAAAGACTTGACTGAAATTTCTATGGCTGACATAAATCCGTGTCACGCATTCTCCACTGATACGAAAGCTTAAAAAATTTTGAACTTTATGTACAAAGAAACAATTCAGCATGAAAACAAGAAAAAAAACCCAGGAGAGCTGTTTTTCCTCAGAGTGAAGATCAGGCTGTGGTATTGAAAAATAAGGAAAAAAAAAAAAAAAGCCTGTGAATAAAATACCAACCAGTAATCAACAAAAAGTTTGCACCAGAATAATCAAACAAACCAAACTCATATTGTTTCTGAACTCACTTAAAGAAGTTTCTGATTCATATAAGACTACTTCTTAGCACCAATTGACTAGAAAGAGATGTTTATGATCATCTCCTCGGTGCTAAAGCTAGTCTTATGTATCTGAATCACAAATGTTAAATTCACTATTTTGATCACAACACCTACAGATTTGTTGTATATTGAACTGCCCTTTTACCTCTTATTCTGCAATTCTTTCAGATACTTTCTTTATCTTTCTGAAAATGCTTCTTTCCCATGTTCTTTTACCAAACACAGATTCACAAGTCTGCAGGCTACAGACATTCCCCCTCCACTGCCTCCTCTAATTTCTAGTATTAGCTGCCAACTTAGAAGAACTTGTGGTTGGAAAATTGTCAGTAGCTGAACTGTCCCGGGTTGGCATGTCAGCCGCAAACTGTGGGCAGAGGTCTCCTTTCTCATTTGATAAAGAATAGGGCATAGAAAGAACTGTACACAGGCAGCATCGTTTCCACAGTAAGGCCAGACATGCAGGAGACTGCAGTGTTACCACTGCAAACACAAGTTAGTGCCTTCTGCAAAAAGGTCAAAGCTTAGCCCCAGACTTGTAGGTGACCTCAGACCTACTAAAAATAGTCTAATTCACTGAACATAGTAGTCTAATTCACTGACCTGTTGATGCCATTTTACCAGAGATGCTTGTCATTTTCTTTGTATCATTCCAAAACCAGTAACCTTATTTCAGGCCCTTTGAGTCATTATCTACTCTTGGGAGATTTGCAAGAGGCAGAATCGTATTGTCCTGGAAAGTGAAAAATTAGATAATTCCTTCATTTACAGGGAGCAGCAGATACAGCCCAGCCAGCCAGCTCCTACACTGAGATGCAGTACTCGGATCGTGCAACCATTTCTCTTGGTGGGGAGCCACTGTCATGATTCAGACTAGAACATGTTTTTCTGAAGCTATGCCAGTCTGCCTTTAAGGCATAATAATTAAAAAACCCAGGACCAAACAAAACAAGAACACAGGCATGGGCATATTGGATTAGACAAAATGTCCAATTTGCCCAGTACTTGATATCTGTGTCCATTGGCCAATATTTCAGTAAAAAGCCTAAGAAACAGGGAATAGATAAAGCTACACTCTGCTCTCAACAACCATTTAGGTTCCAGTTTCCTGTAACTTAGAGATTTCCATGCCTGTTTCTGAATCCTTATGGTCAATAGAACCTGTCAATCTTTTTCTTTTTTTTTAATCTTTTGCCAACTATGGAACTCATTCTCAGAAAAATGTAACTGGTATTTCCCTTAGTTTATTTTAAATCTGGGATACAATATTTACATTTAATACCTCCAAATCTTGTACTGATACAAGCGATCACCTAACCACCTTTTCTGTGCGGTTCACTGTGTTACACATACTTGTGAATACCCCCTGCTTGCTCTACCTCAAAATGGAAAGTCTAAGTCTATTCATTTTTTCTGAGCATGGAAATAGCTCCATGTTTTTGTTTAGTATTTATTACCTCTATATATACCTAATTCTTCTAGGTCTGTTTCAAAAGTAATTGAAGAGAATTAGATGTGTTATTGAAGATGGAGACACAAGCGGTATTTATACAGTGTCATAACATATTCTTGGATTTTCTGCATTTATCTCCTAATATATCCATGGCCTTTCAACCATCACTGGTCAATAAGTCACAGAACCGCCCACAGTAATTCCAAGATCTCTTTCCCGATTTGCAAGTTATAACTAAGTCCATCATTAGGTATACACTGTCACATCGGTCTTCTCAACAAACACTACTTCACACCTATCAGATCTGAATTGACCTGCTATTTCGTCGCCCCATCACTTAGTGCTGTGAGATCCCTCTGACATTCCTCACAGTCAGCTTTTGGTCTTGCTACCTGGAAAAATGCATCAGCACTTTACTATTCATCCTCCATTCCAGATAGCTTATGAGCATTTGGAACAGCAGAGACCCCAGCACACATTCTCCAGAGGACTCCAAGGGTAATACCCCTGTATTGTCCAATCATCTTTTTTTTTTTTCCCCATATAGTTTCCACTCTTTACCAAGTCACTACCTAACTCCTGCAGGATCACACCAGTTTAGTTTCCCAGAAGTCTCTGAAACACCAAGTTTTTGGTTGCTTCTTGGTCGTCTCCTGGCTTTGTTGTTGGTTTTTGTTTGTTTGTTTGTTTTTAAAAAAAGAAACCAGACATTGTATCCGTTAAATCACCAATAATCATCCAGTCATTCAAACAACATGAACAGATTGACAGGGCAGGACTTCCTGCTGCAGAGGACAACTTGACTCCTCTCTATCATTGTTTGTTCCTGTGAATGAACAGTAATTTTTTTTTTTTTTAACATAATTTCTACCCAAGTGTCTAACACAGAAACCAGGCTCACTATTAGTTTCTATGTTCCCAAACGCTCCATAGGCCCCTCTTGAAAAGCCTGACACGTTTACTGCTTTTCATTCCGCCCTTCTAAGGCCAATTTAAGCAACGATTATACACAACTGCATGTAACTCAGCAACTTCACCACTGAGTTCTTCACAAACTGAGAACTTTTCCTAGCAATTCATTGTGCTGGTTTGCTCCAAAATGTCAACCTTCTGCCAGCTTCCCCCAGCTTGTCCCCCAGAAAGGAAGGCTCCACATGGGAACTGTGCTGCTGTGAATAGCAATGCAAATAACCTCTCGGCTACAGCTTTACCTTCCCTTAAGCTCACATGTAATACTATGATCATCTATCAGCCCATCGGGATCTCTGGCAGGCTTTCTGCTTTTGACAGTTAGACAAAAAGTTGTTTTGTTTTTTTTTTTTAAACGCCTTTATGAAGTTGTTCCTCTACATTTTTTGGCCTACCTCACTATGGTTTATATTTAACATGCCAAAGTTAATGCTCTTTCCTATTCTCCTCATTTGGATACGACTCCTGCTTCAGAAAGATGACTTATTTCTAGGAGCCTTGTTTACTTTACTGTTTAAGCCAGTCCTCATTCATTTTTGTGGCTTTCCTTCAATCTCTTATTCCCCCTCCCTTCTTGGACTTTCACCATCAAAACTGGACACAGGATTGTAGAAGTCTTGGTTGTGGGCTTTTTTGGAGGGGGGAGAGGTTGGGTTTTTAATTTTAAATCAGTGCTGCACACAAAATTTCTCAACTTAGGTGTGTACATATGAACATGAAATAGCATTTCAGCTACACTGCTGTGCTGAGATTACATGAAGCTTTCTCTGTGCCTGTTTCCAAGACAAGTTTTTCTGTCTTGAAGGTATAAATCTGCATTTGTTCCCCCCAGATGTCTTGTTTCATATTGGATGTATTAACATATATTTTGTTGGACTGTGGCCATTTAAATCAGGCAACCCAGATTGTTCTCTAAAAGTAACTGATCCTTTATTTAGTACTCTCCAATAAGCACATCATCTGCACACTTAACCTAGGATTTTTTCCAGCTAGGATTATTGATGAAGGCATCAAGCATTGCTAGAATGAGAACTGATCAACTGAGGACCTCATAAAAAACCCCCTTATTAAGTCTTTCCTTACCAGAAACCACTCTGAGATGTCTCAGGGCATTGCTCTTTAATCCATCTAGCACTTGCTTATGCTTGGTGAAGTCCGAACTCACATTTTTACCATTAAAGAAGCACTTACCAAGAAGAGTTACATCCTCTGAAAAATATTTATTCTATCTCAACTATTTCCATCATATTTTGCCTATTTACATTTAAAATTGCACTAAAAAGTCAGGAACCTTTAGAATGGGAAAACATTTATTCATTTTATTCATGCTTGAAAACAGCCAAACCAACTTTATACAAATAATAAAAAAACTCAACAAACCCACACATTTTGTAGCGAAGACCAAGCCTGAAAAATGTCAGCCGCACAGATGATGTTTTTCTAATGATACAGGCAATTGAAAATAAAAGTTAGAATAAAAGAAATCATGCAGCTCAAATTCTTAAGTCAACAGGCAAGCTAATTTGACTTCAAGAGTTCTAAATATATTAAATTATGGTACCTGGCTTGGTAATATTAACTTTGCGTAATTCCTTAAGTACGAGAGAAGTTTCAGAAGAGAAAGAATCTTAAGTGTAGCACGGAATTCTTTGCAGAACTACTGGTCAGCCCATTTTATACTATTTACATTTAATATGTACACAAACACAGATGTAAAAGCACTCAGAAAGTTCTTAAAAGAGGATGATAATGTATCTACCTTTGGTTCTAGTATTTATTTATATTCTAACCAGAGTTCCAAAATTCACACAGAAGATAATATTGATAATTGTTTGTTTTACACTAGTGATGGAGAACATAGTCTCAACACTTAATGTTTTGTTTTTAAGGTCCGGCTGTAGTATCTGCTGGTTACAAGGAAAAGTCAGATTTTTATTTTTAATTTTTAAAGTTTGCAGATACCATGTTTGTCAATAAAAACAAAGAAAGAAGATGTCACCAGTTTCAGGCTTGGCCTGAAGGGCACGGTCACCCAACCTAACCTCTGTATGTGCAAGTCACGGAAATTCCCTACTCAAAAGTAATAAAATGCTTTTAGAAAAGTACCAGTTGTGTTAAGAAGTCCAAAACCTCTTTTGCTAATGAGATCGCTGCACTGGAGCATCTTTTCCACATGCATTAGAAGCTTGTATAAAGGTCAAATAACCATTCAGTCAAATTTTCCATTTGATAAACCAATCTGAGATCCTTGAGCCTCAACAGTATTATGTTCTTGTCAATCTGTCTTCTGAACCGTCTTCCAGCAATTCTACAAACTCCTTGAAATGCAGAAGCCACACGGTGCATTGGACAAAGCCATAAGCCAAATCGAAAGGTAAGTTTTGGTTGGTCTGTTACAATTACATTCCTCATTTCCGAGAGCTATCAAATGGCACCGCGACTTTCCACCCTTTCAAAGGAAAACAAATTCTGAAGAAACTAGTAGCACTTCAGCCAACAATAACTTCTCAACACGGTAAAGATGCACAACTTACTAATAACAACTCTTTGACTCTTTGGAAAACACTATTGCAAAGCCTCCAGGCACCTGAGGGATGCTTTACACTGTTCTCCCAATAAAAAAAAACCCAAAACCCAAAAGACCATACTTTACTACTCCAGATAACTTAATCTGTCACTTTACAACGTAAGCTTCCTAAGGACCGCATCACCTGGTACCGGCAGCGAGCTTAACCACACATCTGTGCCATGCAATGACAATATAATTTGCCTTATTATTCAACACACAGAACCCTCTACTCTTTGAGCAGGCTCCTAATGAGACGAAAATCAATTAAGCCATTGCCATTGACTACTCAAATAGCCCCGAATTTCAACACTGGTCTCCCCTTGAACCAATCAAGTGACACAGTAATGACAGTTTTCACGACAGTATCTGCAGATCACCCACCTTGAAGGATGAAAAGTCATTAGGGAAAGAGAGGAAAAAAACCTGAGTAACGTCATTACTTACTTTGGGAAGATGACAGTCATAAGCGCTGATGCATAACCAGGCTTGCACACTCCCTCAGAGATATTTGCATATTTTGATGCCAATTCTGGAGGCCTGTGAAAAAACAAGTAAAGAGTCAGGACTGTCCTGGCTATGAAGTGGTTTTTGCAATCATACAAGAATATTTTTTTTTCTTGTAGCTTTTCTGAAACACAGCCGGGAGGAATAATAGCAAACAGACAGGTATTTATTGCAATATAGCATCACAGGAAAACAACAAAGGAGAGGGTTAAAGATATCTGAAATACCACTAAAACAGGAGTTTTGCTGACAGATTTTACCTAGGAAGGTAAAGCTCATGGAAGAAAAATATCAAGATATCATTTTAGATTTCAGCCTTTCAAAAGAAAAAAAACATAAACAGCACTTTGCTTTAGCTATTTTTCTAAAGTATAATCAAAGTTAAAATTACAGGAAAGTATTATTGAGAGTATTATTTAGCAGATACCTTTCAAGCATTTGAAACAAACTGCCAAGCAGTTCTGACAGGCTATCATCAAAGGATGCATGCTTTCAATTTTGGAACAGATGACATAGCTGCTATTCTGTTGAGATGTGTCTTAATTCAGCTTGACTAGTGATTTTGGGGCTAAAATTAGAATATTGGAGGGTTTTTTCATTTAGGTTTTGTACAGAAACAGGATTAGCAGCTCAGGAAGAGATATTTAAGTCCAGTACGTACTTTTACCATAGATGTACTGAGTGACCTGGAAAAAAAATTTTATTTGTGTCCACCTGCACCACCTGCAAAATTTTTACATTCATCCATTTCATGAAAACATTACAAGGGTTAACTCATTTGTGCTTTCAATATTAGATACCTTAATGTCAGCCACAGTATTAGAATTACTAATATTACTTCAAAAAAAAAAAGCCTTTACAGTTAGGTGCTCAACATTCAGTGGAAGTTGCAAGAGTTTACTGCAAAGAGTCAATTGATAATATTGTATTTGCTACACCATTTTCTTAGCAGCAGGCAAGTAATGAATGTTTTTTCCTACAGGTCAACAGTAGCAGTCAAATGCAGATAACAGTACAGATAGAATCATAGAATCACTTGGGTTGGACGAGACCTTCAAGATCATCGAGTCCAACCATAAACCTAACACTGCTAAACCACCCCTAAACCATGTCCCTCAGCACCACGTCTACCTGTCTTTTAAATACCTCCAGGGACGGCGATTCCACCACCTCCCTGGGCAGCCTGTGGCAATGCTTGATAACCCTTTTGGTAAAGAAGTTTTTCCTAATATCCAATCTAAACCTCCCCTGGCACAACTTGAGGCCATTTCCTCTTGTCCTATCACTTGTTACTTGGGAGAAGAGATTGACCCCCACCTCGCTACAACCTCCTTTCAGGTAGTTGTAGAGATCACAGAGCAGATCCACAAAAATAATTTTGAAGAGCCCATTATTATCACAACCATGCTCTTTTTTCTGGGCATCACCAACACCCGTTAACTAGCAAATGACTGCTAAATGTAACGAGCATGGATTCAGAGAGTTTCAAGTCAGTGGACGCCTGAGCTGAAGATAAGGTCCTGTAAGGATTGTGAGCAGTGGTGCAAACAGAAACCCAGCTGGCAAAATTAAATATCTGGGAGACACTAACTCCACGCTGAACTGGTAGTAACCATCCTTCTTGTACTGATTCTGTGGTCACTTCCCAAGAGATCACTAGCCAGTTCCAACTGGGTGATCAATAGATGGACAGTTAATTTTACAAGATCTCCTAAACTTATAGTTCTTAAAGAATAAAATCTATTTCTGTTGAATTTAAACCTTCAACAGCTGAAAGAGGAAATAAACTGGAGAAAATAGAAAGACATAAAGTACTTAATTTCTTAGAAACTTTGCAGAGGAAAAGCACTGGAAAAAGCTTAAGAACATGGACCCAATTCTAATTCTGCCACAGATTTCCTGCAGAGTTTTGCTCAAAACGTAGTATTTTACTATCACAAATCCTCATCTATAGGATGGCAGAACAATACATTTGACTATTTACACTGTCAATCATTTACAGCAAAGTTTAGATTTCCCTAAATATATAGACATGGAGAGATAGATACAGGTGTAACACTATCTAGCACAACCCAAATCCACGAGTTCTATTTCCACAGGTGATATAATACATATCTCTAAATGAGAGACCTGAGAAAGCATCTAAGGCATAAACAGATAGAAGTTTGAATCCTGAAGACTTGCGCTGAATGACTTGTGTTTTGAGTCCAGTCAGGATCTCTTTTGGAAATAGCGCAGGAAGGAAAGGCCTGTTGCTGACAAAACAGAAGGTTTTAATGGTGCTAAAACATATCCCCTTCCGACTCAGTCAAAAGGGACAGTAGGGTGTACAGATCACAACTTGTTGCAGCACTTCAGATACAAAGAAATGTGGGAAATCGTAATCTTTATCAAGCGAACTTAGGAGTTGCTGCATTTTTATTGTTTAAGCAACGTACAGAAACCCCCAATACCAAATCTTTAAAAACAAGCAGAAAGCAACTGGAATTTATCTGCAGCCACTACGGTGGTGAGTCATTGCTGGCAAACTTGTATAACTATTTCAACAGCAGGCCTTTCTCAAATGACCTCAGTGGTCACACAAAATATCTTGTGCCACAAACACAGGCATTTTTCTCTTTTCTGATTTAATGGCGCTTTCATTATCAAATTAAAATGTCACTCAGATGCCCATCATGGCGTTTCTGCAAAAGAATAATAGGCTGAAACCCTCATGCATGTGAGTGGCACAGAATGCCAATCAGTGCTGCATACTGATGGTGGAGCTGTCAATTACAAACCCCACAAAGATACTCAGAGCGGCTGAAGCCTGAGGGGCCGAGCTGTTAACATTTCTTGGATGTGATGAAGTTCACGATCAAGAGTGCCGGAGGCAGAATAACTCTCCTAAGCCAATTGTAACTGCCACCTTGGATCATTCAACATTTGCTCATCTCCTTTCTTTTAGCCACGTATTGAACCAGCAGGCTACAGAAAATGAGAAACGGGCACTCTACATTTTAAATCCATCTAGCAACACATTTTATTTGTTCGATTTCTTCAGATTACACATTACACGCTGTCATTGCCAGCATGCTCTTAACTTAAGCCCACATTAGGTGTAACTCAAAGCAAAACATTTAGAGTAAGGCTGGATACAGCCTTGCTGTCTACCATTCTGGTACCTCATGCAGCTACCCAAGCGAACATAATTTTAGATATGTAAATTTGCTTTGTTGTTTGGGGGGGGGGGGGTTTGAATCTTTTTTTCTGCAAGATTCACAGATCTCACAGAGATGGCTGTTCCATAAATCAGACTGCAAAACATCCCTCATGAAGTGTCCCAGAGAGAACTATCCATTTTTCAAACAAATTCAGCTTTGTAAAACCACACTGCTGTTAGCTGGTACACAGTTCTGCAACAAAAAAAAAGTATGCAGAAGTATATGAATAAGTGTCTCTTCTATATCTCGTGACAATGTACTTATTACAGCACTGGTGCCTGTATTGCTACTTCTTTGATTACGTTTCTTATTTCAAAACGAAAGAAGCACTATTACTGACAGTACATTCTGCAGAGGCTGCCTCACAAATTACCAAAACATGGTGCACGGCATTACGAGGGCTTATGTTTGATTCTCATGTTATGATCCTGAACACTGCTTACAACGGATGGGTCAAGAACTATGCACCAAACCAAATAATACGACTTTCTTAGCGCTTTACTAGTAAATAGCTTCACCTCACTAGCTGCATTAACGTGCCTGGAATCCAAGGATCACGCAGAAAGCTGCTGCCATAAGCCAGCGGGGTTATCATCACTGTTACGGCACAAAGTTGCAAATCCCCTCTACATCTTCCAGGTCCAAGCATATCTATTCCAGCTCCTGATCTTCCTGCTCCTAGTTACAGTGGGTTGAGGTAGGTAGAGAGCTAGTGGAGACAGCAGAAAGGATATAATTAAGATGACACTGTGGACCCTTAAATTTTGCTCAGATTTTGTGCAGGAAAAACCTAATAATATAATAAATTTATTCAGAATGAGGGAAACAATTCATAGGAACTGTAAACATCTACAGTTTTTATACAAGTGCCTGCACGAGGGTGAAGTTAAAGGAAAGTAATTGGCTTATTCCACTAAGAAGAAAATGCACTCTTGCTTTTTTCCCCCCTGATTTTTCTCCTATGAGACTAGCACACACCCTGGATTCTTACCATTTTCTGTGCTTCTCTACACTTTTATGTGGACATCAATCTTAACAAAATTTCACAATTTGGATAAGTTAAAAATCCAGCTGCTTTCAGAGGATTTAGAAAAAAGTAACAAGATTTTCCCTTCTGCTTGCATTTGGCAGATGTGTGTCTTCTTTTAATCTCAAATATGAAAACGTCACCATGGTTAATTCCTTCATCATGTCTTGATCAGGGACAGCATGTCATCCTCATGGGACTGGAATCTAAGTCCATTTAAAAAAAGAAATTAGTAATACAAACTCAAGTGTTTGGACTACTAAAAAAAAAGTCTGCAACTAAGCTCTTGTAATTGAATATTACAAAATCTACTTTAAGAGACAGATTTTGCCGCTCTGCCTTCCACATGGAATCTAAATTGTGGACTGTAAAAGTTGAAAACTTCATCTGCTTGAGATAAGACTATTTGAGGACTGATTTCTCTTGCTGTTACTCTTGCACACAAAATATACATAGTGATACATTTCCGAAACAAGGAAAAGGAGTTCTTTGGCAATGTGCTCTCTAGGTTGACCCTTCACCTTGGGGTTTCTTGCCCTTTTTTTCTCAGTAAACTGAGTCATATATATACAGTAGCTCCACGAAGTGTATGTCATGATACCCGAAGAATGAATAGGAGGCACGATGAGAACACAAAATGAAAGGCACATAAAATGTAGTGGTTGTTATGAAATACTAATGAAATAATATTAGCAAGTAATTTGGCAGATAAAAAAAGGGCAGATGACTAAATCAAAGCAGTTAATGCTGAGACCTTTTATTTACACCATGTAAGATTCAGGGCATTTTATTTTAGATAGGACTCCAGTCAAATTCCCTGGGCCAGATGTATCCATCACACACATACATGGCTCAGTGTTGACCAAAAGGCCAAGTTTTAGTTTGGACCCCTATGTCCCCAGTTAAATATTGCTGCATTTCATAGACTCCCAGAATAAAGCTTTCTATTTCGTTTCCCCCAAATAAGCCCTGGACTACATTGCAAAACCAGTCTGCAAACTCAATCAGCACATGGTAAGAAACAATTATGGGATTTGCTTCAAAATTGCAGGACTTCTCCAAACAAGAAACTAAGGAAGAAAGACACAACCAGAGTGGCTAGGTTGTACATTTGTTTATATTTTAGTCAACATCAAAGGGTCACAGATCTTTGAATGGTATTTGTCATTTATAGCCTAATAAATAGACAAATTCCAGTCCTCAATATGCTTTTTCATAATAGCTCGTGATCTTGTAAAGCAACAAATCCCATTTGAGGGGGAAAAACCCTGAAACAAAACCATAAACCAGCTCTCCCTTCCCAACTGGCAAGGACTTCTGTTGAAGAGACGGATGGGAAGGAAAGTGCCCCATCAACTCTCCCCTTTGCTGCAGACTGTCAGCCTCACAGCAAATAGTACCAGTTCACTTAAAGGCACTTAAAGACACCGTTAGCAGGTCTGGCGACGCAGCTCTTTCACTCTCCTTCAGTTACTGTTGTTGAGTCAGAGAGAAAGAAAAGTCATTAACAACAACAGCAGGAGCTTTCACCTATATAGTAGTCAATTCCCACACACCAGTAACAGCAAGGGACTGAAAAAACTGTATTTGCACATCTGACTTTATAAGTAGACTCATGATTATCATGTCATTTCGAACAGGCAGAATCTCCTTGAATGCAAGACATTATGGAAACAAGACAAGTTGATGAACCCTTTTCTTGGTACGTGGCTGGAGCTTCAACAGGAACACAGCATGGATTACGAGATCCTGAGAGAGAAGTTTAAGGAACTCCAATTACAGCTTTGTTAGAAGTTTCCAAACTTCGGTTCAAAGAATTACATGGCCTGATCATGTGATATCTGCTATTTTTCTAGTTCCAGCTGAGGAAAAACTAAACAAACAAAAGAAAGGAATGAGGAGATAGAAAGAAGAGGAAAAGCAGAATGCTTACACTGGAAGAGACAGGAAATGCATCTATCACACTATAGCCAGCTAAATAGATGTAAATATTTTCAAATGTTACTTCAGTATGTAAGCAAATTCCTCAAGGAGCTTGTATGACCAAATACGAGAAGAGATGGTCCAAATCCCTTTCTAAAAAGATATGATGCACGCTAAAAAAAATGTCCTGTTCTGCTTCTCCACCAAGAATTGCGGCTCGTCATGAAATTAATTTCTTAACAGCGAAGATTATCAACACATACTTTTATTTATTTATTTGGACTACTTGCGAACGCCAGCTGAAGAAGATTAGGTTACATTAAACTGGCCCAGGAAAACAAAGTTTTAAAGGCATTCCATCGAAACCCACCACCACAGCCCCGAAGGAAGATGTGACACGAGTCAATGCTGCCCTTTGGGAAATGCACGCTGACAGCTGAAGACCATTGACACGCTGCCAATGCCATTCACCCTTTGTGAAACGTCATCTTTGCACAAACGCACTGAAGAGGTTTCCATCCACAAAAAAGGCATGAGGATCATACTTCCTTACTAAATTCCATTCCCGGTCTTTGAAATACTAGGGATTAGATCACTAGGCAGAAGAAGGAATTTCAGATTAGTCTCAGCAGTGCTAAATACATAAACATCTTAAGAAATACAGCTAGAAGTGACTTCTCTATCAGAAAGGACTATATCATTGTACCATCTCTTACAGGTCACAGAGTCCAACAACCCCGCCTGGAGCTTCTCAATTAATAACCTTTTATCAACTCCTAAAAAAGGAGTTCAAAGAAGAATCAAAAATTTTCAAGCTTGAAAGCTTTTGTTTATTTGTTTTAAATAAGTAAAGAAAGAAACTGAATGCTGAGTTTATAAAACCAGATTCAAAGGATGCAGATAAAAAAATCCAAGAGGAGTCCACGGCACATTTTGCATGTGACCTTATGCTGCATACTCCTCCAAGAATTGAGTAATACCCCTGATTTCCTGATCTCCTTTGGTTTTTATAAGCTTTCCCCTTTTTTAAAGTTTCTGTTTGTGTTACATCTTACCTTTAAGACTAGTAGCACAGAGAAAAAGCAGAATTGTGTTCAAATCAACACAGATAAGGAATAAAGAAAACATTCTACTTGAGGGTTGATTTGTTTGTGTCTTTAAAGAAACAGGGAAAGGAGAAAACAACTGGTTGAAATACCAATTGTTAGACTAAACAAAAAGCATGAAATACAGAAATTTTATTTTCACAGAAGGCAGCTGTTTACCAAAGAAAGAAAAAAAAATACAAAGATGACTGCTCCCTGAGGTTTTAATCATTTCTTAATTGTTAGACAAAGAAACTTGTAACTTAATGATGAAGTAACTTGCTGATAATCAACATAATTCCTGAATGTATGTTATTGGACTTTTATCTATTCTTGTTTCCATAGATTCAACATTAGTGGTTTCCATCCTTGGTAGTAAGCATCATAGTCCTGGTTTTACAGGTAAGAGACAAGAACGGCCCAATGGAAGATAGTCACTTATTTGGAGAAGGGATGTGTTAGAACTTACTTAGTAGTCAATAAAGATTCTCTCAGCAATCAATTGGGATTCCTACCTGAACTGCTTTCTGAAAGAACTGTCTAAATAAATTCTATTTTCCTGAAGTCATAAATGGTAGTGCTCCCTAATATTAGAAGATTTAATTCTCAAAAATTGCCAAAAAAAATATGCTGTGATTCTCTGTTTAAATACCTCTCAAAGCTCACTGTTAGCACAGTGGCCATAAAAAGCAAGCCAATTAAAAGCCTGATGGGAAATAAAACGCTCACCTATCACATCCATTTTTTTGCCAAATGAAGGAATGTGAGAAGATAAATTGAAGTGTCATAATTTTGTTGCTGTAACCCTTAAGTCTTCATCACCAACCCTCATCTGTTACATCTACAAAGGGGCAATGCTTTCTTTGGATCAGGAACAGTGTTCTTCTATTTGTAGTGTAATGAATCCAGCAGTGTAGGTCTAGGAGAGACAAACAAGTGCTAAAGAAATGAGAATAAATAATTCGATCCAATTAGAATCCAGAAATCCCCTGCTCAAATTAGTAGGAATTGGTACCTCTGAAAACAAAGATACTGCCCCAAAGCCTACAGCTGTATGGAAAAATAGGTCAACTAAGAATTCCTAAAGCATTGTAGCCGAAATTACAGGTCTACATCTGTGGATACTACAGTTTAGTAGATTAGCATGTCAAAATCCAGTGCTCAGCAATGTTAAATGCCAAATGAGAAAATCAGTTACACTAAGGTTCTAACCAAATCTTCCTTCTGAAAAACAGTTCATTTCATTGCAGAACACAGTCAGGTTATGGAACACTTCAGAGAAACTCACATTTAGCCAAATGCGAGAGCAGGCTGGCACAGCAGAGTGCTATGGAAAAGAACAACAGTGATTTATTATTCACTGTTTCGCATATCACAGGAATATCAACCAAAATTATGTCAGTATTTTACTGTCTTTAGAATAAGGGAAGCATTTCTTTCATATAACATGCAGGTAGTCGGTAGATTTCTTTACATCATATGTTACAGAAGCCAGATTGTATAGATGGGATCAAAAGCTGTTAAGAGATCTACCAGCATCCCAAACTCAGGAATACTAAAGTTTTCTCTCCTCGGAAGCTGGAGAGTGACACTGGAGTAAGGATCGCTTCTCACTGGTGCATTTTTCTCCTTCCCTAAACAATTCTAGGGATCACATTGAGACAAGACACTGGTGCAGGTGAATCCTTGGTCTGGCCATTTTTATTTTCCCCACAAAGGAATTTCAACCCTTTCTGTTGCAGTGGCAGATCTATTGCACAAGCAACTGGCACAGACCAAACCTTAGGGGAATAAATCCCACTTGGAAAGATCTCTCTCAGACACCTGATAGCATATCTTTAACAACAACAGTTCACAACACACCCTCCCCTTTCCATTTTTTTCAGTAACTTTGCAGGGGCAAGGGTCATAAAGGTTGCCCTTTAAAGTTTTCTTTGGAAAATCTAGACAGCCTGGGAAGGAATAACAACTTAACTCCTCTTAACCAAAGAAAAAGACGACTCTGGATATGGCAAGGGCACTTTTTTTTTCCCCCCTGGCCTGGACTGAAACTCAGAAGAAAAAAATGACTGGTCAGTGAATAAATTGCTTTAGATAATACACAGAGGTGACCTCACAATTGGGGAATGTGGTTTTAACAGTAGTTTTACAAAATGCTGTATACAGTCATAAGGCTCTGAATTTTTCTCACTCTTCTTTCTGAAGCAGTATTCCAAAAAAAGCTGTCTTTACTGACCTATATTAGAGACAGATGTCATGAATTCAAACAGCCGTCAATAAATCTAGTAAGAACCACACTGAAGTCTTAAGAAGATGAAGGCTACATATTGGGAGGAAAATGTTTCCTCCAGAAACCTTGCTGTAAATGCAGAACCTAACCCTGACCTGGAGGAACCCTTGCAGATACCATGACTAAACGTGCCTTCATAAAACTGAAAAAATCCAAACTGCTTTAGGTTAAATAATTAAGAATAGCCAGAACTCTTAACAGTAAGAACAGCTGCAGAGACACCCAGATCAAAAAAACTCTCCTGTTTACTCCATACATTGTTCTAGTGAATGCTCTTCTACTAAGATAGCTTTTTTTTTCCACTTCAAAGAGCAGCTGCTTGTCTGAAAAGGCCATCCAACCACCTTCCAAACTGCCCTATGTAACCATGATGAGTCAGAGGGCAGAATAAAGTTTGTCTCAAAGAATTGTGAGCAGCCCAATTAATCAGACCTTCCTTCATCTTCTATCACCCCTAACTTCACCAGACATCAGTCCTACATCAGAAGGAGGTTATTCGTGGCTCTCCAAAAGACAGGGAGAAGTGGTTTTCTAAGATGTTTCCTGTATAGGCTAAAGGAGAGCTCTAAGGCTGAGCACTGAAATAGGTTTCACTTTTCCACAAGACAAGTCTTATCTTCTCCTCCTTGTTAATTCATCAAAATAGCAACACTTCACAAAAATCAGCTGAGCCCGAGTTCCATGATGATAAAATACAGCTTTGAATCCCATACAGATCAGTCCCTGACTCAAACAGTCAAACAACGCAATCACCTTTGTGGATTTCTGCCTTCAATGATGTAAAAAAGGGTCACTAAAAGAAGATGAAAAGGAGCAGGAGGAAGGCATGCAACATTTTGCAGCTGTATAGAACACAGCTCACATTTTTCAGGTCTTTGAGATTAGCCCTTTTAAAGAGCCAGGGGGAAGATATTTCTAAGTAGGAACTGAAAGGTCTGAAATCAAACAGAATTATCCAAACACGTTCAATATGCAATTAAAAACCATTTTGTTTGTTGGCTTTCGGTTTATCTTTCTTTAATGAGCCGGAACAGATTTCACAGCAGACCAGGAAGAAACAGCACATCCATGTTCTGTCAGTTTTCTGTCCCTCCCTTTGTGGTCCTGATTCTCCTTGCTGAGAGCAGAACTGGGGCTGCAGCAAGTGCCAGGAGCAGCATTTCTGCCTGTTTTCATTTCTGCTGTGAGCCAAGAAAGAATCACACGGGCTTTTGTGTAATGTAAGAGTACAAAGTATTTTTGGAAAGTTAATTTAATCACAGAATCACAGGGGTTGGAGGGGACCTCTGGAGATCATCTAGTCCAAGTCCCCTGCCAGAGCAGGTTCACCTACAACAGGTTGCACAGGGTGGCGTCCAGGCAGGTTTTGAATGTCTCCAGATTTGGAGACCCCACTGCCTCTGTGGGCAGCCTGTTCCAGTGCTCTGCCACCCTCAAAGGCAAGAAGTTCCTCCTCAAGTTCAGATGGAACTTCCTATGTTCAAGTTTGCCCGTTACCTCTTGTCTTATCACTGGGCACCACTGAAAAAACACTCCTGGCACCCTCCCTTTAAGTATTTATAAGCATTGATGAGATTCCCCCCTCAGCCTTCTCTTCTCCAGACTAATGAGACCCAACTCCCTCAGCCTTTCCTCATAAGAAAGATGCTCCAGCCCCCTAATCATCTTTGTGGCCCTTTGCTGTACACTCTGCAGCAGTTCCCTGTGTTTCTTAAACTGCAGAGCCCAGAACTGGCCACAGTACTCCAGATGTGGCCTCACCAGGGCAGAGTAAAGGGAGAGGAGGACCCGCCTCAACCCGCTCGCCACACTCTTCTTGATGCACCCCAGGATGCCATTGGCCTTCTTGGCCACAAGAGCACATTGCTGGCTCATGGTCATCCTGTTGTCCACCAGGACTCCCAGGTCCCTTTCCACAGAGCTACCTTCCAGCAGGTCAGCCACTAACACGTACCGGTTCATGGGGTTATTCCTCGTGAATAAATGTTTGGTTTTCTCAAAAGCAACTAGAGAAAACCTCATCTGAGCCTCACAATTCAATTTAAAGATCCATAATCTCAAAAACATCTTGCAGCAACAACTGCTACGTGACTCCCTCCCTGATAGGGCACCTTCCTGCTGCAAAGTAGCCTTCGTCATGTTTTGTTCATTGCAATGGGCATCACACAAGACCAGCTCTCGTCAGGTCTGGAGCCCTTTAGGAGTACTTCTCCAGTGCAGATTTGTCAAGGTTGCTAGGAGCAACATCACACTTCCTCAAGGAAAAGCATATTCTAAATTCATCAATCTAATCAAAATTTACCTTGTCCTCCAGTCCTAGGGCAACTTTAAACAGTAAAATAAAGAGATTTTTACTAAGCAAGACTTACTGTCAGGTTTCCACAGTCATAAGACTGGGAAGAGAACAAGTAAAATAAAATACACCTCCAGATACACCTCCAGATTATATTTAACAGGGTTCCTTCAGTCTCTCTCACCTTGAGCCTGTCATCTCTGTAGAAAGCTAAGGATAATGGTTTCACTGCATGCCACGACTTGGCAGATCACCATCCTCTCTTCTGCTAGGCAATTCTTCTCAAGCACAGCAATAAAGCTTCCTGCTTTCTTTCAGCATAAATGAAATACTGTTTTCTTACCTAATAGATTACAATCACAGCTGTTAAAAGTATGTCTTGGTTTTACTGTCCTTCCCCACTACGCAAGAAGTCTGTTTGCGTTTGTTCAACCAAACTCTTCCCTTCCTTAATGACTTACTACATATTCTTAAAATTTATGTATGGCATTCTTAGCACATGCAGACAGCAAAGCTTTGACGTCTCTGGTTACATTACAGCAATGTGGAAGATAAATTTAGAGGCAGACGGAGTAAAGTAAGCTGCCTCTTCCCATACACCACATTTACAAAACTTCCTCACAGACAGCTACGGAAAAATATAAATTAGGAGCTGACAACTAAGCTGTGTCTAGATACCATAGCAAGAGCGTTCTTCAGAGTGAGTGACATGATTCAGAGGCAGGCTTGATAAACAGTATAATGTTCCCTTGGAATACACTTGATTTCCATTCAGCCATCAGATGAGGATTCCCTAAAACATTTCCAAGGCCAAACAGAAGGGAGGTAGATTTCTCTTTGGAGGTGGAACAGTGCTGGCCTGCAAGAAGGGACTATGTCAAGCCAGGTAGGTGCAGAAGAGCTGATGCTTGGTGATCACATACATGCCTTTGGGATCTCCAACAGAGGCAACTCTTGCATCAGCTAAACGATAAGCTCACAACTGCTTTGATTCAGGACAGGCAGCAACAAATTACCTGTTTCCACAATGTGTGCAGATACTTCATTCATTATGACCAATATCAAGAATACAATGATGAACGCCAGTGTTTTAACATAAATCCGTATCAAAACCCATGATCCCACAGAACATCTAGTCCTTGCAGTAAACTGTATAGCCAATTAGAATTAGAGTGAGACTAGTTCCTTTAATGGTCTTAATGCAGTATTGCTAACCTCTTTAACTTAAATTTTGGAAATTATCAATGCTTACGTAGCCCAAACCATCCAATTTTCTTAAGTTATTCAGAGGGCAAGAAGGTCTTTGTAGAAAGGTATTCGGTAACTAGAAACTTAACAAGCTTACTAGTGCAGAAGCTGGCCAAAATTAGAATAATTTATCTTTGAGTTTTATAACAGTTTTCTGAAGGATGAACATGAAGCATGCCTTTTTATGTGCTCTTCTTCCAAGAGGACAAAGCAGCAGGAGGGCCCCATGCCTTTTATGAGTTAATTATGAGATAATCTGTGAATTACGTTTTGCTACTAAAGTAAACTTAGGCTTCTGTGAATGCAACGACTGTAACATTTTTTGCTCAAACAACAGTTGATAGAAACTTGTAAAGTTAACTAGTTGTAACCATCTCCACCCCAGGAAAAACAAACAAACATACATACATTTAATTAGGTCAATGCTACTGTGGTGAAGAGCTACATGCAAACTAAGCGTTCCACCTTACAGATCGGAAGGGGCAAAAAGAACTGAGCCTTTTCTTTATAGACTTCTCTGGTTTTATACAACTAGTCTGGGTGGTTAAAAGAACACCAAATGTGCAAACCCAGTCCTAAGATGAACATACGAAGAAAGAAAATAAATCAATCTCGCACATACCAGGTACCTTCATGGACATTCACTTGAAGGAGAAGCCCATCTAACAAGAAGTGTTTCCTATTTAATATGGACACTAATTGGAATTATATGTATTACAACTGTATTTTTTTCATGGAAACTCACATTGGCCATTGTGTTATTGTGTTCAGAATCAAAAATGGGTCAGAAAAGCTTATGAGTCATTCTTTTTCACTTTTAAAATATTTGTACATCAACTTTCTGCCAAGAATATGGAGAACCACTAGTGTTTGAAGATTTATTAGTAATATCGCGCAGTTACTTCTTCAGAAATTCTTGCAAGAATGTTGCCCAGACCAATTCTAAAGCACATAAACTTAGGTATCTTGTTGATATTAAGGAAAGCACTTTTTTTCCTCATCCAAACAGACCAAAACTCCATGTATTTACTGCAAACTTCTACCTTTTCTATAAATACATTATCACTGTTTTCCCTTATACTCTCAGTAAAACTGTTTTTCCATAAACATTTCTTTCTTATGAAACTGAACTTGTAGGGACAAACAGTATAAAACTGCTCTAAACAATGCCCAGCCATTCATATTTTTTGCTTTACATTCTTTTCCCACATGGTTTACTTCATAATTACTTCCAGCTTCAAGAAAATGGCCCTTTTAGAAGCACCAAACGTTAGATTTTTTACTTTGCTTGCACTTAAATCAAGTAATGAATCAGTTCTATCTAAGTAGCCAGTAATTCTGAGTTCTACAGTCTTTATCTTCTTCATTGACTGAGGTTGTGTCTAACACAGGAATCCCAAAGTTAGATAACAGAGACTCACGTGAGAAATCCTTACGAGAATTCCAAAGGATCAAAACTGAAAAAAATTTGAAATGAGCTAAGAAGAGCAAAACAAAAAAACGGGGATGGCAGTTACATCCCACCCGAATGTGGGAGGTTTGATGGATGAACAACAAACAGCCTGGTAATTGAACTGCTGTGAATAGCTAGGGTTCATTTTCTTAAATATTTGAAGTGCTCAAACAATTAGTACAGATTGGAAGAGATTAGGTAGAAGGATATGAATTGAAAGTCAAAGGAAAATCTGAAATGAAAGAGAAATAAATAACCAACTGACAGAAAAATACCAATGTCAAAGTACGCTAAGCCTTGAAATAATCTTTCAGAAAAAGCATCAGGATGTTCTTGGTTGTGATGGTGAGAATCCCTCCATTTAGCCCATGAGACACAGTCTTATCCTGCCTAGGCAGGACCAGTGATCATTGGGACTTCTCACTTCTTTTCTTCCCCCCGCCCCCAGCATTGCAGGAATACAAAAAGACAAATGGGAAGGAAAACAGGGCACAAAGAAGTCCCACAGCAGCAGGCTCATGGAAAGTCCAGCATTCCAACACGTTTATTGCTTATTTTTACAGTGCTTAATGGCGAAGTACCACACATAGACACAAACAGTTTCAAAGCAACCTCCCACCCTAGAAACAAAATGAGGGGAAGGGGCTCTGTTTCAGTTCCTCATTATTAAAGCTCTGAAGTAAAGAAATTTCAACAAACAGAAGTAACCCAATCTGTGTGTTTCCCAAGCCCAAACTCCCTCCATTTTTACAGTCTTTTCAAAGTCTAGATCAAGTTTCATTTGAGTTTGCAGGGTGAAGGTTGTTATTTCAAGCTCTTCTACCCCCCAAGACCCAACTCCTTTGTCTTTTCTTTTTAAAGTGAAGTTTGAAATTATCATGAATATTCAAAAAAAAAAACCCCCATCTTTGCTGCACCTCCTAAACCTACACTATAATACCGGAAAAACAGGTAAATACACAGTATTGCAGAATGTCTAGCAAAGCACAGAGCCCACTGGAAAAAATACTCCTCCTTTTAATTAAGTACTGCCTAAAATTTCCCAAAGTCCACAATAAAATATATACCATATATTGCATAAGTAACATAATACTAACACAGATAGTATACTTCATTGTGGTCAGCCATATTGATCTTATAGTTATTTTTCTAATTGAGAGGGGCAGCAACTTTTTGCCCGTTTCTGCCTTTAAAAAGAAAAATTAACTTTCTCTCTCAAGTTAACACATTATAATACCCACTGTCCTTTTGTTTAAGTGAAGAATGAAGTGAAGTAAGCTCAAGCACATCTTCTCACATTTGCAAGACTTTGAGGGAGTGGTTCTTGGACAGTTAAAGCCAAACCCTGGGACGCTTCCTCCATCATTCATCAGCCAAGATTTTAAAATCCAGGTTTTGAGCTGACCGTGGCAGCAAGTGAAAAGATCCACCATCACCCAAGGGAAGCTTTTTTCTGGTTGTTGTTTAGAAGCATCAAATCACCAACCTAACTGCTAAAGTACCTTTGAAAATAGGTTTTGAAGGATGCGTTTGCAACAAGGACAGAAGTAGCAGTCACTAGCTTCCATCTCGCCAAGTAAATGGCACACCAGCAGAGCAAGCAAAGCTGACACAGAAGCATGAGTGCAACAAGGCAAGGGAAAAGCCCCCCAAATCACTTGGATTGTTACCAAAAAAGAGCTTTTCACATGCACAAGACAAGTGAACCTACACTTGTAACATGCCAAGGCATACTCAAAGTAATCATTAAGGTCACTAAACAAAGCATGACAGAATAAAGAATGGCCATGCAACCTTCAGCTGGGCCCAATAAGTATGCATTAAGATACAGTCTTTAATTAACTATGTGATCATAGGCTGATCCTCCTACAGAAGTCTCATATAACTCAATGCAAACAGATTCTGCTCAAAGAATGATTCAGAATTTGTAGTGAATGAAACTCTTGTTTCTAGGACCTGGCCAGTCTCAAAGAACTACTACAATATAAATATTTAATAATAATAAAAGCATGCAACCCTTTGCCAAGCACAGATGTTTGAAAGCGACTGCAAATCTTGGCATTTGGTGGCACCTAGTAATCCACTGGCTGAGTCACTAATGTGATTGATGGCCTTAAGTTGTTCAGGAATTATTGGTCCCTCCAAGAATTAAGACCTGTGAATTGTATTGTGTTTTTTGTATAAGTACTTTTCTCTACACAACCAGTAAATGTGGGATTTTATTCTTTAAAGTTTTAAAATGATACGTGGTTCTGCGGCTTGGGAAACCTCTTTACCTGGGAGAAACTGATGCAACTGGCCTGTTTCTGTACTTAGTGCATATTTTGTTTTGATATTCTAATTTTGGTAATGATGTTATGGTTGGTACAAGCTTAACTAAAAGATAAACTCCTCTTGCAAGAGATCTTTTTCACTAATCTGGTCCTGAGGAGCCTCAGGTCTTGTTTTGACTAAAGAAACAACTAATCCATAAACTATGTTGCCTAGAGATGTCCTCAGCTTTCCATTCATCCTGTATTTCATTAACAATCCCCACCTGGATACCATCCTACTTTCTAAAAGCTAAAAGACTTTCCAAAGAAGGGTTAGCCTAAGCACAGGCAGCAGAAAGGAAGCATCTTCCTTCTTGATACTCTCTTTTCTGACAACCTCAAAGCACCAAGACCTGGTCAGAACTGTTCATTTCCATGAAGCATCTGCACAGCATCTTTAAAACTAGCCATCCCCTTCCAGGTGAGATTCCTGGCCATACCAGCCTCCCTAATGCTATAGCAAGGCATGCATCAGACATACAGTTTCCACAGAAAACACTTCTCAAGTACTTCTGAAGTAAACAAATCAGGTTTCATTACCAATTCCATGAACTCAAAGAGCACCAGTGAACACAATCATTACATTGCCGTAAGCACAACAGAATGTATTATACCTGAATAACATGCCCTGGACATCTACAGGGTAGATGACACTAAGTTGTCATGAAAAAATCATGAAAATGAATACATGAAAAAATCAAAGATGAAAAGGCAAATTGACACATTACTATTTGTTCACGTCAAACACTTTCCTTTGTATAATGTACTTCTGTACATTTAGTTAGTCAAAACACTTAAGTATTAATGTAGATCTACCTGTGTAGAAAATGTTATTTCTCCAGGTCATTACTTTAAATGACTTCAACTAACAGAGCTGTGAACAGATTTTGAACAAATGAAAGACTAAGGAGGAAAAAAAAAAAAAAAAGAGAAAACTACTTGTTGCCCTAAGTGCTTCAAGTCACACAAGACTCTCACATGCTGTCAATTAAGTGAACCCTATAAAGTTATGATCTATGGCAAAATTCCATGCGAACAATTATATCACAACAGATGTAATTAAATGATTTCTGCCAATAAAGTCATCAGTGCAGAACATATCACCCCTTTCAACTCTAAGCTAATTTTTTTTAACCAGAAAGTGCTTCTATGATGATACCATCTTGACTGAGTTGCAAAAAGCATTTTTAACCACTAAGTTCCATGGAATTCAGTGCCTACTTAGAAAACGTATTTGGTACACTGACCACACATGATCAGCTTGTGGAATAGCAGCAAATTCCTCTGGGCTGTCACTCATTTTTCTTTCAAAAATTTAATATGTTTTATGGGTTTTTTAAGTGGGTTGGTTTTTTTTTCCTGGCTCCCTTGCTATTAAAAACAAAAAGAGAATAACTCAGGCTGGAAGGGAACTGTGCAGGTCATCAGGGCCATTCTCAAAGCAGGGCCAGTTTTGCTTCCACAGATGAAACAAATAAACCAACAAATACAATGGAAAAAACCACCCAACCTAAAAGCAACGAAGGAAAATCACAGTAAAAAAAGTGATTTCACCTATGCACAGTACTTGTTTTCTTTGCTCCTTAATTCATAGTATTTATATTAATCATACTGATTTTATTACAAGCCTTCCCAGAAGCTAAGTTTATGGCTTTGAAAAGCAAACATGCACATTTCGGGTGCTATATAAATTTATTTTTTTTTAAATAGTCAAGAAAATTTTTCTTTAGTCAAAAATAATGGACAGCTTTTATCATGGGGAAGTTTTATTAAAAAAATTAGGGTTTTGGAAGCCCTCCAGCAGGTAAAAAACTTCACTTGGCCTCATACTAAAATATAAAAAGGAGCAGGCTACGTCTCAGTGGGCTGGAAGTGAAGTAGGTAAGTCAGCAAAGAGGAGGGAAAAAAAAAGGATGCTTTGGGGGAAGGAAGACTCAATGGGACTTGCTAAAAGAAAGAAAGGACAGCAAACGCAGAAGGAAAAATGGTTTAGGTGAGTGGTTTGGACACAACACAGATTGGTATCCAAAGCTGGTATGCCAAAAGCGTGTGGACAGTCAGTGGGCATGTTCAAGATAACAAGCATTACAAAAAATGCAAAGTCATCTGGGAAAAAAAAAAATTAAATATCAGACTACTTAAAAACTTAAAGACCTTTTTCCCCTCTTTCCGACACCAAGACATTCATTCAAAAGTCACTTACCTACTTCACAATTCTGGACTAATCTCCTTGCTTTGACTTCTACATGTATAAATCGAAGATAATGTATGATCTCATCCCATAGTGCTGTGAGGGTACATACACTATTGTCTCTAAATTACAAGGGTGTCCCAATACAGAAAATTCAATAAAGAAAATTGGTAACAGTGGAACCAGCATGGGTTCCAGACAGTATGCAACAAAACACAGAATGCTACATTAAATGAGACCAGAAAGAAACCTTGACCAGATATTCATGTAGTAAACATCATCCTTCCTGCACACCAAATGAGACACAGAGCTTTTAGGGGAGGGGAAAAAAAAAGAAATCCCTATTCGTTCTTTCTCGTATATGTTCTTCTACAGCACCTTTTTGCTAGATAAGTTACTATAGTTGAGTTTACATACCCAGCTGCTTCTGTAAAAAAAGCTCCTAGCTAGAGACTTTCTCATTTCCTGAAAAGAGCAGTTCCCAACACACTTCCAAGGCTTTTATTTCATTATGGAAGCTCTCAAGCTACTCAGCAAGACTAAACTCAAAACTTTAATGCTACACACTGTAAGTACAACAAAACTTTCTAAACATAAGAATGGGTTTTATATTAACATGATACATTGTACACAGGATGCATCCTCAAGTCATTCAAAGCCACTAGATTGCTTCAGTGCCTTTTTAAGTAGTAGACAGAAGGGTTTTAGTAGTCTTTTTGCTCCCAATACCAAAATTTCAACAAGGCTGTTGACCTCAGAAACAGAGTCGCTAGTGACCCCTAGTGTTAAGAAGTTCAGTCTCCATTTGACTGATTTATGGCAAAAAGCATGATGAGTATCCTCCTTCAGCACTTTGCTGTTCTTCTGATATAGCAAATGGTCACTGCCTTGTGCTGAGGTTCTTTCCACTCCAGTTTATAAACAAAAATACTAGTATCCATTTTTAAAGAAACAAGTGGAAAGGACATATAAACTTCTAGGAATCCCACTAAACTGCACATTGACATTCCTCTTTGCTTTTGCATGTTTTTTTCCTCATTTAGAAGACTAACAATAGGATATCTAGAGCAGACTGACAGTCATGGCTTCAGCTGGACATTTATAGCCTCTTGATCAGTCATTAAGGAATTAATGACAGTGAACCACAATCCAAGATGGCCATCAAAGCCTAGGGTAAGGAAAGAAGTCGTAATTGCCAGGTTGCTGCAGGACTTCTACCAAGTAGAAGTGTATAGTCCACTAAGCCAACTGCCCAGGGGACACAGAAATTGCTTACAACATAAATGTGTAACTCCAGAAACAAAGAGAAGTCCTACTGTTCTACTTACAATTTTGAGTCCAGGTTCAGGAGAAAGCCCAGTTTGTCATATTCTGGAAAACAAAAGCAAGGCACAAAATATCATAAAAACTGCAAGCGTCTCCTCCTCAAAAGGCACCAAAACCAGAAAGCATCAAGTCCTTATGGAAAAACAATAATTATTTCTAATGAAAAATAGCTATATTGTAATTTCCAGTCGCTAGCACCTGTTATTGCGGATTATTGTTACTTCAAGGTATTCCCACATTAACGTTTCTGAATCTCCAGGAAATACTAAAATAAGAGAATGCATGGGCAATCAATAGTTTAGAAATTCCTAGAATTAACCAAGCTTTCTGTAGTTGCAAAAACAAAGCACTACTGAAACCACACATGCAGTGACATACATTCCCGCTTGCAGGAGAAATCATTTTGCCAGTAATTTGTATGACAAACATTCCTCCTAGGTCCTGATGTGCTGGAGCTTTGAAATTATTCTTGATTCCTTGTCTATTCCAACCCCTAACTTCATAATCAAGCAGTCCGTCTTCAAGAGAAAGCCACTCACAGTGGCAAAAATGCTTCAAGTTCAGATGATGTTGTTCAATAGGAAACTGCAAAGCCACAGTTTATGCCACAAATAGGGAACAGCTACAGAAAGAGTATTGCTCAGTTAAATAGACTAAATAAAGTAAAAAACCTGAGTGATAAAGTTATCACTCAGAACATCTGTAACTCCTCTATAAAGCAAGCTTTGCATTCAGCATTTTTGAATACACTATGATCTTGTAAACCAAATACTTGATGCAAAAAATAAAACTATTAGAATTCACATGAGATACTCTACAAAACCTAAAAGGTGTAGTGTCCTTCTTGCATTGCATTAAGCTCAGGGGCCTCCTCACACTGAGAACCACTGGGTCTCACTACCACACAATAAAAAACCCAATAAAAACAGAGACGTAAAGGATAATCCCTCCAGAGCTTAACGATCTAGAAGATCACTAGGATGTATTAAAAGAAACAAGAATTAAAAAAAAAAGTCTCATACCTTTCAGAAAGAGCTCAGTGGAAACAGAGAAGTTTACTTTCTTTATGAAACACCATCAGAATTTCTACTGTAGTAGTTCACCTAACTACATCACAAGCTTTTCAAGCTATCATTTACCAACAGAACAGGGAAGCCTAAACAGGTACCCTGAGACAAAACAATTGCACCAGATAGGTCAGTGTAAACTGTGCCATTGATTTCAATCCCATTAAGATTTAATTCCCAAGCCAAGGGAAGAATTATGTCTGACATAACTTAGGTAACAGAAGCTGCAGAACACATGTGCACTTGATATTGGCACATACTATCCGTTCTCTGCCAGCACCCGCGTGCCACCCACCCTCCCCCTTATGTACTTGATGTTCGAGATGCACTTGTGCATCACTCCTCCACCTTTCACTTACTGACAGTTGTGTTTCCCCCATGTGCTGCTTTCCTCGTAACTTCCCCATTTATTCCTCCTACAAGAAATTATTTCCTGTCCAGCCTTACCTCCTCCGCATACAGGATGGTGGATAGGAATGTATCCATTCTGGGAAAAAAAAATATGCCTTCAATTTTTACTAACCCTTCCCCCTTCCAAAAGGAACTTCCATACTGAGCAAACAGCAAGTCTTATCCCATTCAAGCTAACATTCCCTTCTTCCCAAGAGGAAATACAAGAAGAGGAAACGCAATAAGACATACATCACCTCATAACTACAGCAACATCCTGGGCTTTCTACTAACTCAGCACTTTAAGAGCTTTGCAACCAAAGCACCAGAAAACACACACACGCTGAACACTAAGTGTCATAGATGACATCACTCCATTGCAACGTTTCATAAGATTTACCTTCTGATTGTCACATGCATTGCACCTTCCCTAGCTTTAAAGTGGTTACTTTCACTGTTCATTGCTGATTACTAAAAGTAATTACTAAAGTAACCTTGTAAAATTACGTCAACTATCTTGCAACAGGCACTTTCCAAGAAAAGTATGAAGTATAACAAAACAAAATGACATTTCTAGTTTCAAAATAGAAGCACAGGTGTGCTCTTGATTTTCAGTAGGGTGTAAATTATCCTTCCAGGCTGTAATGTCAAACCAGAAGCATTACGCTCCTTCCTCTCGCTGGCTGGTGAAGTGTGCAACTACTGCAGGCAGAGAACTGCTGCCCTCGCCACGGGCCATCTCACATTCACTGAGACTTCTGGAAGTCACAGAGCTATATTGGCTTGGAAATGAATCACATGCTGCTCTCCCAAGAAAGACACTAGGAGCCTCTACATGACAGATTCAAAGTTAGCTTCCTTTTTTGCAAAAAATCAGAGTCTTGTTACAAACCTCCAATATCATTTAGCTGCATCACTACAAACACAGGGGCCAAAAGTCACTGTGACACACAACAGCACAGCCCACATGTTGGCTGGAAGTGTTCTAGATTCACAAAAGACACATAAAACCCAAAATACCCAGAGAAAGCCAAATACATACAGCCCAGCTGCAGGGAAAGGCAATCTTTGTCTGAAGTTATGTGTTTAATTTAAACCCAAACAAAACACAGACCCACTAAATCAAAGACAAGTGCAACTGAAATGTAAAATACAGTACGGTCAGGGTGTGATGATTACAGGAGATGGACTGAGCTGATCACACAGCTCTCTGCTGGAGCAGAGGTAATCCCACTCCTACCCTTCCCTCCCTTGAAAATACTGGCTGCAAGAGCCTGCCTTGGCACTCATGTAACATCTCTGTGCCCTAACCTACAGGTTGCTTTCACCTCCCATCACCGTAGTTTAAAGCCTTACTCACCAAGTTAATGAGCTGATACACAAAAACATTTCTCCTCTTTTTCATGCAGTGGGATAAAGAAGTGCTAGAATATTAGAGAAAACAGAACAAAACAGCTAGACAGAATGAGGCAGAAGCACTCCAGCATCTCCACCAAGAACTAGCTTGTACCAGCTAGTCATGTTAACTGTAGTTTGATGTTGGCCTCTGCCAACATCATCATGATGATCCCCCATAAGGGGGCACAATACAGAGCTACCAACAGGTGTGGTTCTGGAGAACTCACTTGAGATCTAACCAGGTTGGTATGTCTGATCCAGCTCAGGCCACATCTGACTAACCAGTCACCAGCCAAGGCATTTATAGTGCTGTATGGAATAGGATTTTTTGTTTTTTTAACCTAAAAATGAGTAAAGGTAATAAAGAACTTACTTTGCATCCACTAGAAGAGCATCATGGAAGAATCTGAACAAGGCTTTACATTCTAAGCCCCTAAGAGACTGAAAGGCACATGGGTGATAAAGCAACAATATTAAAAGAGAGCAAGGCAATCGAAGGACCACACACTCACTCCTGCTAGGGAGCTACAGACCTCAGTTGACAATCTGGTACAGTAAGGTACAGAAGCACAGAAGTGAACAAACATGAGAAACGAAGTTTCATCATGTTCCATAAGAACAAGGGGTCGTCTTAGGTCAGAAATAAAATACATTTCTACATTTCCAGGAACATCGGAATCAAATAAGAATCTAATAACTGACAACAATTTCATAATAAAGCATATGATTAGGATTATATGAGCAGAAGTACAGCCGAGCATAGCAATTTCTATAAATGATGCAAATCCTATGCCAGATTCAATGCTGGCATTAGCATGGAAATTTCTCCCACGTATCCAGCAGAAATCCAGCTACCAGTGAGAAATGCATCGTCTAACGTCTGTAAACTCCATACAGACCACCCAAAAAGCCATAAACCACAGTGTACAATATCTTATCAAGTTTTCAGATTGCATTTTGCAATACAGTTATATACAAGCAAACGTGCAAAATTTTCCCCTTCTGCTACTGATCAGAAATCAACAATCCAGGAATTAATTTGGCTTGCTAGTTTTATCCTTCCAAACTACCCATAAGTGATTTCGCTGATGACTTGAGTACTATTCCTTTAGCATCTAGCCACGTAGAAGCACAGTAGAAATAACTTTGCCCACAGAAACAGAAGATTAATTCGAACTTTTTAAAAAGAGGGGCTATATGCAGCTCCAGTCCTGTGTTTAACTGGTAATTGCAAGTCCATGAGGGAAGGCAAAATTCTAGCTATTTTATTCAAAATGTTTGTGCTTGTCAAAGAAATCAGTATGACACTCAGGAGACATTAGTTTTGTCAAGAACAGCTCAGACCACCCTGATACATTTCATCCTGTCCAGTGCAGTCTGGTCTCTGCGGAACTGAGGCTGAAACTGAGCTAAGTCTTGGTCACTGTCCACATGCAGGTTCTACATCTGTGGCAAAGGCCAGGTAAAATGACGTAGCCTGCGATGAAAAAGGTCAAGCATCTCACATTCACCTTAGACTAAGAAAACACATATGGACAGTTACAGAAGTTCAGCTGATGTAAAGCAATTTTGCTAGAACTCAAGAGACAAGAAAAAATTAATGAAAAAGTCATATGTAATGGATCAACTGAAAAGGACAAAAGAAAGGTTTTCTTCCAGGGTTAAAAAAAAAACCCACTTAGGATTACTGAGCAACAATGAACGCACTGGACAAACAAGGACTTAAAGTTGCATCCTTTCATTAGGATTTTCAACTTGAACCTCTTCAGTGATGGAACTTACTGATGAAAGCATTCTTTCTTGAGGTTATTTAAATAACTGCAAAAAAATAATGAGATTGTAAAGCCAAGTTCAGATGGGGTAGAGCTGAGGTCATCTGGGCTCTGTAGCCCTGTCCCTGCATAGACTGTATGCCCACCTCCTGAAGTCTATGTTCCAGTTTCTTCCTCATCCCCATTGACTCTTTTGCATATAAGTTTAACAGCCTTTTTCTGTTATCCAAGTAACACCAGACGTACTGGCAAGATAAAGCCCAGTGCCTCAGTGCCTTTCCTTGCTCTGTAAAAATACACGAAGGAGCAGAGCTGACATCTCTAAAGATAACTGCTTAACCCTTGCAGCCCAGTGCCAGAAGCATGCCTCACCAATCTGTATCTGCGCAGAACTAGCTGCCCATTTGACATTTCAACCATCTGTGTAAAAAAACAAATAAAAATTCTTCAAGAACTTCTAATGTAGCCTCATTTAGGCACTCTCTTTTTCTGGGGAGCAAAAGAACTTCCTTGACAATACTACTCTTTCTACCTGGATCACCTGGTCTAGAGAACCAGAACCAAAGCAAGAAGTATAGAGAACATTTTTATAACTGCTGGTACAATGTTTTCTTGTGAGGCAGGTTGTTTTTGTTGGGGTTTTTTTCCCTCTATTTTATTCTCAGAAAAGAAAACATCATAAACTTGAAACACGCTCATCTCTCCCTTCCCCCTAGAATATTTCAGCCAAAATGCTTAAAATTGGGCAATATTCTAAGCAGCAAAAAAAGGAGAACCATAGAGCAATTCCCAACATTGGCAGCAAAACTTGGAATTTCATTTCTATTAAAAATGTTCATAGACTGTGCAAACTGACCTAAAGACACCAGTCCTGCTGCACTAAGCTCAATGGTCATTTCCCAGATACTGCCAACTGATGAAAACAGCCGTATCTGATGGAAATAGATACTCCAAGCACTGTCAGCACAATGGAAATACAAACCTGTGAGTTCAAAGCAGGGAAGGGGGAAATCTGTCTCCAGTCACAACCCCCTGCATGCTCTGGTGACACCTAAAATCATAAGGATACTACTTATTGTTTCCGATTTAGCAGCGAAAGGAAGTAATTTCCAGCTCTGTATCTTCTAGGTGGGTGTTTTTTTTCTCCCCTTTAACTCCTGATTGGGGCCCCCAAAGACATCTGGTGCAGCTTTACAGCCTGAGGAAAGCAATACACCAGAGGGGTGTATTCATTAGACACTGTAACTACATTATTCATCCTCCAGGCACAGAAAGAACAAATAAGCAATCACTTGCTGATAGTGCTGTAGGGGTCATTCATCAGCAAGGTCTTTTGCCTGCTTGTCTTACCTCCAAAATAGGTGTAAGTAAAACAAAAAAAGAGGTCATTGAGGTCATTCTAACATGTTACATTTTAAAAGGCTCTCGTTACTTTAACATAGACTATATAACTCCTTACAATATTTTTTTTCCTAATAGAACTATAGGAACCTCCAACTGTAGAAAAGCAGCTGATTGCTTTAAGTTAAATGTATGAAAGACTCCAATAGGAAGATGAAAAATTTCCTTCTATGAACTGCATATGCCCTTTTTCTTTTCCCAGGGAGGCATCTGTTTAAAGCCAGACTGCAACCTTTGCTAAATAAACCGTTGTTTCATTTACTACCACATATCCACTTGGCTAATGGAGTTAACGCTGCCCTACCGAATCTTCCGACATGTTCTTTATTTTAGAAATTGTATCGTGTTTCCTAATAAAAGTCAAGAACAATATTAACAAAACAGTAATCTAGATTGACTTTTAGTGACTTGATGCAGAGAGATTCCACACAATAGAGAAAAATCCCATTAAAATACTTTTATTTCAAGGTATTCTTTAAGCCACTTGCATTTGCACCTCAACTCATTCACAGCTGTACTTTCAGTTGGAGGAACACAGCGCTAATAAGACGACAAATGATGATACTGAACAGGCTGGCAAAGTCACGTAAGGACTATGCAACCGATACATGACAGTCATTGGCAAAGATTCAAGCAGCTCCTACAGTCTACAACTCAAAGAAATAAAGAATGAAGTAGAAAGTCATTAATCAAAAATTAAAAGGGAAAAGCATTTTTGCAGAATAAAGCCACTAAAACCAGCAGGAAAAAAAATTATATATGATCTTTCCCATTTATTTTCTACTGTACAGGAATGCAGAAAAATGCAGCATGAGTTCACCCCTCCTTTCCCATCACCACCACATACCATTAAGATGGATAGTCAGAAATGCAATTTGGGGGGGAACGACACCAACACAAAAACACGAATACACTAGAACCACATCAGCTCCAAACATAAATGAAAACTGTTTTCCTCAAACCACGAACATCTACCAGAACCTCACAAATTCTATTAATTAACACAATATCTAAATTAATAACCACTAACCTAGAAATCTGGGAAAGACCAGAGTTTGTACGTGTAGCCACCTATACTACCAGATTCTTATTGAGAATGTCAAAGAACAGCAAGTGATCTTCTGCCAAGTCACCAGTATTTTTTCTCTCATGCGAGGAATATGTTACTATTCTAACAATTTGATACCTGATGATTTCAGTCATATTCCTACTCCTGGTTTCCATCCTTTCTCCATCCAAACTGTAGGAAAGAAGTCACCAAATTCACTCTGGAGTTGTATTTAGGAGGACAGACACAGGACTCTTCTCTTCCTTCACAAAATGGCTATCCAAGCAGCTTCGGCAGCTGCAGGAAGGAGAGAAAGTTTCCTTCCTAGTTCTCACACGTCCTCCGAAAAATGGTTAAGGACTTCAGCATAAGGAATTACTAACAGCAAACTCCTAAATAAGCAGAGATTTAAACTGACAGATGATTACTTGGTTATCATTGTGAACTCCGCATCTGGAAGCATTGTCTTGTATGTAGTTTTTCACAAGTACATGAGCCACAGCAGATATGCTATTCTAAACCAAATTTTAAAAGCTCCATTTTCTTTGCATAAGTCAAGTCAAACTTGTGATAAGGGTTAAGAATTAAGTTGAAAAGAAAAAAGCAACAGCAACAACAAAGTTAAAATACTCAAACAATTTGAGCAAGACCTAGATAACACACGGTTGCTTGAGATGTTAGAACTATTGTGTTTTAAGCCTGCAGTGACAACAAACGCTATACAACCGGTGGCCAGCATCGCAATCAAACTCGTCTAACAACAGTGCAAACCTACAGCCATAAGGTATTTAGGACCTCAATATTTCCAGCAAGCACATTAGCAGATGGGAAAGCTGCACATTCAATGCACTCCTGTCCTAATGCGGCTCAGAAGAAAAATGTAACTTGCTCTCAGACACAGGAGGTAGAAAAAGTCTTGAACAAAAATAGCAGGGGTATAAATCTGACTTTCAAGGTCCAATGTTTGATTTGCTAGCAACGAAGTAAAACAAAGCAACTAGAGAGGGAAGGGAAAAAAAAGTACTAGCTGTCTATGGCAAGCGAATGAAATCTAGGTCTCCTTAAACACCCTGTGTCCTGCTTAATGTTTCCCAAGTTCAGAGCATGACATTATCCTTTCTGAAATGGTTTCAGCCGAAACACTGGCCTAGACATCGTGTTAAACATTTATCTTTGCTGCTCAAGCTTTATCTTCCAAGGGAAGGGGCAGTCATGAAGCCAATCACAAAAACATCTGGACTCGTGAAGGCTAGACCACAGCGTGAACCTCAGGCCGTTCAGTCTCTCTCCCAGTATATTTGATTCTCATGTCCTCTAGGCTAATAATCTTCCATGAAGCAGTACTTTAAGGCTCCACAGCCAAACGATCTTCTGAACACTCAATTCAGGAAGTTTATCCAGAATAACCTGGAGAGTGTCATTAATCTGGAATGCATAAGGATTTCCAGCCTCCCTGAAAACTGAGATTTGCATGTGGGAAAACCAAGGGGAAAACCAAGATCAGGATAAACAGTCAAATCAAATAAAATACAGAAGCTGCAACAAGACATTGCCCTTTACGTGGCACGATTAACAATTACAAAAGAGCAACTCTAAGAAGCTGTTTAACATGCAAACATAAGTGAATGAGTACTAGTTTTAAGCAGCATGAAATCTTACCAGGGAGACTATTATTCACAGCTGTTTAATTCTGATTAATACAGAAACAGGTATATGTATTTTTATGTTTTACAGTACGTAACTTTAGTCCCTTCTTACCCCAACCTGAAATATCACCTACTAGGAATGGCTGGGCCTGGAGCTGCCATTGTTTCTTTGGGTTCTTTCTGGGCTCTGTCTTTTCCTGGGTCTGCAGCAAGGTGAGATGGGATGGACAGCGGAAGCACAATAGCCACAGTTTTTCTCTCTCTCCTTCCTGTTCAACAAGGAAAGCTATCCCTCAGTTGGATAGACATCACACATCTTGACATTTAATACGCGTATCAGTTCAGAGCAAGTTAAAGTTTGCAGCACAGTGAATGCAAAGTACTAAATATGAAAATAATAAACATACAGCTCTCGGACATTTCTGAGCCTCCCTTCTCAAATATATGAGTTTTCTTCATATTTCTTCAATGAAGAAATTCAATCTTGTTGCAGCGGAAGGGTTTACAAAAGATCAAATTTTACTGTCTTACTCCTAGCCAGTCCAAGCTTGAGTTGCAATATACAAGCAGAACAAAGACCAGTGCTTTTAATGCAGACCTAGACAGTCTGTTGGCTTACATTAGCTTGTCTCCCACCCTCCATATTAACGGAACTCCAAAAGACATGGAGCAGTTGAACTATTTTTCATAACTAGGTTTACCACCTGGTTTATTGGTAGTATCACAACACAGTATTTATGATTAACTCCATAGACACCCTGCACTGGAAGCTATCCACAGGGTTAACTCTTTTCACATCATTTAGAAGCCAAAATAGTCTTCAGAAAAAAAAAAAAATTCGCAGTAGGTAATATTTAAAAATATTACTCCGGGACAAATTCTGGTCTTAGCTGTACCAACGTCAATCCAGCACAACTCCAATGTAGGTATGCTGATTTAGACACTCTCAGCTGTAGTCAGAGTATTTCCCAGACTTTTACTCACAGATTTTGTATCTCAAACCTATGCAACTTCCCCTCTACTTTTGCAGGCTAAAGAAACCATCACCAGATACCGAAGGAGGCAGGCAACAACACATTTCAGGTATGACTGGTATTAATTAGCAGAAGGGAGTTAATAGAGGGTCTCTTTCCCCCATAAACACAACAACACATCCACTCTGCACTCAGGACCCAAGAGATACTCCCACGTGAGACCATGCACCCGCAACAGACCCATTTCCAGACACAAGTTTTAGAGAAGATGCAGGGAGAGCAGAAAGCATTTGGGGTGTAGTAAACAAAGTAAGTTACTACCACTAGCTCGGGGGTTAGTAAACCAGAAATCTCTGTTCAAGCTTTGCTGTTAGTGTCAGGCAGCAGGCTCTCTTTCAAACTGTGCAGGGAGAAGACAGGTGCTATGTTGGAAGGCAGCATGTTCCCCCTATCAATCTAAGAGGAAAGTAAGCAAGACAAAACACAAAACCTTCACTTGGATTGGTTTGGTTTTTTCCTGCAAGACAGTAAATACCCCCATCTTTTAAGTGTCACGGGGGCTTTAGGGGGTTTAAGTTCTAAGAATAATTCTTAGCCTTTCCCGTGCACTTCATATATCATTATATATATACACACCATAAACTGAATTTCATCAAGTATTCTCACTACGGTGTGTCTGGGCTGCAGCTCATGTATTACATATAACCAAATGGATAGTTACTGGTTTCATAAAGCACCCCCAACACAAAAGAATTTTTGATTTCTGGTTCAGATTAACTGAAGGTCATGCTCAGGTTCCAAAGAAAATTAGATTGGGCAGGATTTGCCCTGGGGTTCAATAATGCTGGTCAATCTCCACCCAAAACACTCCCAGTTTCCAGCCCTATTTGTTTAGCTACGACTCTTTTGCCTTCTCCTTCCTGGAAGCATTTCTGATGTCTTTCCCCAAATAACTCAACTGTTTGTTTAGCTGAGAAACTCTCCTAGTAGCATGGAAAAGTTTTTCTTCAGCTGGTGGGTGACATCATCTTAATGCCTTTCACATGAGAAAAGAAGCACAAACCGCATCACTAGTGCATGTGATCTGTCCAGGTCATCTGCATTGCTGGGTAATGGAGGGGGTCCCACATGTTAATCTTCATGTCACACTAAGACCCTTAATACTTCCACTACACTTACAAAAGGACCTATTTACCCACTTTGGCTAGATGGTTGATTCCCACAACAGCCTGACTCAGTGACCTGCCTCCCAACATGGCTACCATGTCCGATTAAGTAGAAGCCTTGTCATGAGGTGGGAGATAGAGAAGAACACAATGTTGTACCTGAGCCTATTGTATGTCCAACGGAGTCAAAGGAAAGAACCACTGAATCTGTAACACAAGAGTACAAGTTCATTTTCCCCTTTTTCTTAACACCATTTCTTGCTGTAACATTTTCTTGTTATTTTGCTTAAATCGCTCCTTATGCTCCCTTCTGCCACGAAGCAGAACAACTTCTTCACCAGCCAGACAAAACAACGGGCATCTAGCAAAAGGCAGAACGCTGGAGTACGCAACAAATCACAATGTCATTACCCAACAGAGTAGCTACAATTTATTGAAAATAATTTCATTTTATGCCTAATAAGCTTGGTCAACCATACCAAAACTGAATTGTAATATGCTTTTGACTGCTAGACTGGAGAGCTTTTTCTTATTAAACGTATTATCAATATTTTGTCCCCACTTAGGGGACTCGCCCATTACGATCAACTCTTCCCTGACACTGTTTACTGAGCCAAGTATTTTGTGCTCCTTGCAGTTCTCACCGTGTTTTCCACATCTTTACTCATACTAGTGGCTCCCCAGCTGAATGCATTTCAAGTTATCAGTATACTTCACCTTCGTACATGTACAGCACGTGTGCCAAGTATCAAGAAAATATAACCCCTCTGCTTGATACCCTTTTACTTTGCCATCTGGTGGTCACTACAGTGCTTTTTATCTGGCTAACCAGTTAATGCCCGACACTTTTAGTCAGTGTGCCATTGATGGGGCACACTTTGCTTCAGTTGTGGTTTACAGTTCTTAGTTTTTACACATGCTACTTGACATGTGGCCATGTAGAAACCCTTATTGCCTACTTGCACTTAGCTCACCCCATGATCCAGACCAGTCAGTTGTTTTCCTCATGAAACACTCTCCCAGTCTAGAACCCATTTGCAAAATTTATCAGTCATAATTTGATGTTTTGTTCAAAGTGGAGCTGCAATATCGTACCATGCAATGGCAAGGGGTTTTCCCAGCTGTACTCTTGAGACAAACCAACAATTATTTTGGTGGTTAACCTCATGGTTTGCCATGCATTTTGATGCTAATCCCAACTGAAGAAGAAAGTCAACTGAATTCTACACCACCACCAGTGAAGCAGAATTTGGCCCAGAACTTAAGACAACTTGTCAATGGGTAAAAGACAGCAAAGAACAAACCACCACGATAGGACGAATAATTTTATGGCATGAGAAGCTTTAAACTGACACAGCAATAGCAGAACTGCCTCTCATCTTCAGCTAAATTAACAGATTGAATCCCTTAAAGTTCCTCTTTGCAACTGTGGCCTCCCTTTGCAGCACCCACAGCAGCTGCTTCGGTGCAAGCCCACAGTGCAAGGCAAAAAGCCCAAGCACAATCAGATTTAGGCTCCTGAAAAGAGGTGAAGCTCCCACTGCACAACCTTACATTTGGGCAGGATACACTCAGACATGGACAGTTACCATTTCTGGCTGACAATAACTTGACGTAAGACTGAGCCCTTGGCTTTTCTACACCATACATCATCCTCGTACTTATTTTCCAGATCTCACAAATTCAATAAGAAAATTCTAATTTTCAAAATAAACTAGCAAAACTGTTCATTTAACTGGATTTAAAACAATTTTTAAAAAGCAGGTCTGTGCTGTCCCAGATCTAACACTATGGTAGTAACATTAAAAAGAAAAAAAGAGAAAGATATTACTAGTCTCAAAACATATTCCAATAAAAATAAAAATCCATCTGGACTTAACAACTGTATTTCCTCTTTTGGGAATAAAATTCAGACATCTTTATATTATTCTAAATAGCAAGGGGATTAATTCATTTTAACTACGTTAAATTCATCTGCCATCAATTAATTCTCAAGTATCTCTGTGGGGTTCTACTTTTAAAAAACTTGATTTTTATCAACATAAAGTATTGCTTTGTAGTTAATGCCAAATTTAAATGTTGTTAATTTTCCTCCAATATATTTTGCATTCAAACATTACGTTTGAAATATTAGGACTTATCTAAGAATGACTGAAGAGCATTGCAAGCACCAAATTAATACCATTGTTGCAGCCCACGAAAATCGTATAATGTTTCATTCCCTGAACTGAGAACATTATCTTCCTGCTATAAACAAAAAAAAAAATTACAAGCAGAGTAAGCATGCGAGCTCCCTTTTCCAGTCCAGTCCTCCACGTGACTATTAGCTTCACAGTTTCAACATCAAATTCACTGTGAATAACCTGCACCTTCACAATCCTCCCAGCTTCCAGACTACTTTTTCCAGAGACAAAGTGGTAGCTCAGTCTGTGCCCAGTGCCTTCCCTCAAGGCCCTGAGTCTGTTCTATCTTTCAAAGGCAAATAAAACTTAATAAGACACAATGTAAAACACACCCAATTACACGTGCCCTTGCTGTGGGTGCCAAGAAGTGTTTATATCTGAAGGGGCAGTCCCTAACCTTTCAGCTACCTACTTCCATAGAGCAGCTTAAGTGGGTTTTTTTCTGCCTTCTTAACTGAAGAGCTGCCTTTATGCCCAAATCATGACATCTGACACCCAATAACTTGCCTATATGCACAGCTCCAGGCTGCATACACCATAATGACAGCCTTTTACATCTGTTTTCATGTTTGCTAGAATAATTTTTTTTTCAGTGGCTGCAGCAGTTTAAAAAAAGAAAAGAAAAAGAAAACAAGATACAGCAAAGTCCAAATGCAATTCTGGACTGGATCCAATCCATCATAAGCAGCAAAGACAGCAGAAACACTCAATTATTTAGAAGGCATTCAGTGCTAGGAATAACAACATCACCAGCCAGACCGCAAAGTTGCTTTGGGTCACTTTGTGTCATCTTTGGGTCAAAGTTGCACTGGTACCTATGCTCTGGATCACCTTCCCCTTCCACCCACCATCCAGCTACAGCACGAAGAATTGGACTAACATATGAATCTGCTCCATCATCCCCCAAAAAAAAGTGTTGTGCATAGCTACCTGAACTGTATAACACCCCTCTTCCAGGAGATCTTACTACTACGGAACACACACAAGGATCCCATTTGGTTCAGGAACCAGGAGCTCTAAGACAGAATGTGCAGAGACTCAATACTGCTCTGGGAACAAATTTACACTCTGTTCTGACAATGCTCCATACTGGACATAGAGCTGAACTTGCTTTTGAAGGAACACAACTGGATTTGCACAGTTTTGTCCTGAAGTAAAAAAAAAAAAAATAATCCTGCCAATTTGAGGTGGCTACATGTCTTGCTGCACTCACACCAGAGTCCTGATAAGCCACAGAGGTATGAGGATTGGTTGTATTTCAAGGCAAGGGATGCAATTCAAGTGTTGCCGACCCCTCATGTCTTCACACGCGCACACCCCTTTCCACTCCAGCGCTCCCCACGTTAGGTCTCCTGCAAATCTTCCTGTTGGTTTTGTTAACCGCGACCTGTCTCCGAGCCTGGATAACTCTGCACCACACTCCCATCCCCAACACAGACAAACCAAATTTCTCATGTTGCTCCTTATATTGTGCACCTTAGGTCTAAGCATTTCTGGACACCAGGTAACTATTTAACTGCTATTCCCTTCAGATTGCCTTATCTTTTCCACTACTCTAATCCCTGAACAGAAAAATAAATGAAGATTTGGGTCTTCATAAAGGACTTATGATCCTGACCAACAAACTGCAGATTTGTAGAAGACAGAGAGAAACAAGGCCATGTTGGAAAACATCTTAAGTTTCATACTCCAAGAAAGAGATATGGACACCATAGGATAAATATTTAATATTACGCACGGGCACTGCACTCTAAAGATGTGTGGAAACAGCTCTTAGAGCCCAATTGTGTCAAGTTCCTGAAATCATGTAAGAGCCAATATATTGACCAACTTCCAGTGCAAATACTCTCCTTGCTTTGAATTCTTCATTGATGAAAATGCAATATACAAACGGAAAACAAGCAGTGGCAACGCAGAATGAGAACAGCAAATACATTCCACATTTAATCAAGAATTGTATATAGCCTGTATGTTTACCTAAGTGCTGATTCAGAATTCCAGTTAAGACTTTTCCAGTAAGCCCCTCAAGAAGACACTAACTTTTTTTTTCCCCTCTTTTTACAGTTTCTCTCTGCAAGGATTTGTAGATATTTGTCTCATTCTATTAGAAACCAAAGAAGCTGAACCAATAACTTCTCTTACCCTTTTTTTTTTTTCCTTTTAAAACAAAACCAGACTTTAGCAATAAACCAACTTCCACAGGAAAAAAAGTCAGTAAAAAAAAAAGATTGCGTGCTGCTTTGGAAGTGGTCCTAGGAAACCACAAACCATCAGTCCCACAGGAGTTATAAGAGTTTAATAATAAAGGCTTAACACAGCCTCAATACCACATATCATTACAGCAATACACTCCACAGACCAAGCCAAACAGGGAATACAATAATACATCGCAACATAAGGCTGTGATTTGGCACATCCTCATACAGAGACTCAGGCTCTGAGGTCTGCATTGCTTTCTCGTATGCATGATCACTGTTCAGTTTCTCATTCCGTATCCCTGCTCTCCAGATACTCTGATGGACTCTGACAGAACTGCAAACCATATTTAGTAACAATTAACATACTTTCTACTTCCAGACCTTGATCAGAGACCAGATACCCTGCAGAGCTCCATCACCTGGACTGAAGACAGCAATTGCAGTAACAACATTAAAGAATAAAATTTTGATTCAGAGTCGGAATGAAGAGACAGGCTTTAGATGCTGCTTTTTTATGGCAGAGTTAGAAGACCATCCATAAAGAAATGTCATTCAGCTGTTTCCCTTTTTCAGCCAAGTACTGAAAAGCATAGGATCAAACAGTCCAATAGCCATCAAAACTTATTTTCTATTTGAGATCAATATTCTATAACATGACATATACCAGAGAATGAACATTCAATGCACAAAGCTCTTCATAACTTAGTGACAAAAAGGCCAGTAATAACAAAACTATCCCTATGTTTTATCTAGTCAGAAAATGAAGCCCACAAAAGCAGTCCCACTCTCAGAAAACATGCTATTGTTGGGAATCATTTGGCAAGGAGATCTGCCTCAGAACATCCCCTATCCCAAAGAAAAAAATATCTGGAAAAAAACTCATTAACATGACTATGCAACATTCTGGATAATTCTTTAGCCAAGGAACCAAAGGGAACTAACTCATTTCAGTTCTATTTCACAGAGATCTCACTTAGATACCTAAAGTATGAACACCCTCCCTCAGATTTAGTAAAACACAAGAACAGTTGCCTGCACTTATAAATTACTTGACAGGGCATCCTTCACTTCCTAATGCTTTGTTTTACTTGCTGAAGACAGATTTAGGGAAGGGCCAAATAATTTATTCAGTCTAATGATAAATGCCACCCTACTGATTTATTAAGTATCCTACTTTCGCATCACTGTTGTGTTCCCCTCCACTGCTTGGTTTATTCCATTTTACTAAGCTCTTTCTTCTATAGTACAACTGCTTTTCCTACTTCACCTTTTTCTGACCACAGTGAGATGGCTCTGTGTGAAAAGCACTGGTCGCTACAAGAACGTTTTCTGTACCACAGCCTCAAGGATGCCGTAGGTTACTCACATGCTTTATTGAAAGCTCAAGGCACTAATTATGACATCCCCTTTGCACCACTTCACAATGCATCAGTGAAGACCAAAGGAAACATATATGAGACCACTCTCGCTAGCAATCTCAGCTCTTACATACGCGCTCTGTGAAAAACAATCAGTAGTGCTCCCATGCTTAGACACCACAAGAAGTTGCAGTCTCAAGTGTATTGTTTGAGCAGCATTATTCTAACATTTTCAATATCCAAGATGAGAAATATATTAAAGATGACACACACACAGCACAGGCACACTTCCTAATCACAGATGTGCAAGCTTACAGCAGTAAATACTGGGACTGCAAGTTTTGGAAAGCAAACCGCATGAAGAGTTCCAGTCCAGTGCTGTCTGCAACTGACAGGAGACCCAGCTTCAAAGTTCAAACTTACTCCCTTTATGGGAAGCGAAAAGTCACTCAGCAACAGGAGACATCTCCAGCAACAGGAAACATCTGATTATAAAGAACACTTCCAATAAATTCTGGATTTTCTACTTTAGTAAATTGTCTTAGAACAAGGCTGCGCCACAGTGTTTCTGATGCTCTGAACTTGAACGCCTGTCCTGTGTGCCACCTGGCTATATTTGCATCGGTACAGAGATGTGGGAACAGGCTGTTTCTCGTTTCATATAAAGTACCTGTGGGGGAAGATTCACCCTCATTTGAGAACGTGTATCATTGTGAAATATCACAAGAATGGAAAAAAAAATGCATTCTGATCTAAATATTAATTCACTTATGCACTGTACAAAGTTGAAAAGTTTCTGCATTGCTGCTCTAAGCAGCATCTCTTTAAATACAATCTTCATCTATATAGTACTAACTTTTAAGGCATGGAGTAACTGAAGTAGGCCATGCAGGTTCTCCATTTCTGCGGCTGGCCCAACACCACACCCTCTTTATCGACAGATGACTTCACAGCCAAGCTTAGAGCTGGACCCAAATTCCTTGGCCATCCACTCTGCCTGGACATGAGGTCCTTTTTTTGCTTCAGCCTGGAGCCAGCCAGTTTCCACGCCAAGAAACTGGACATGGAGGGATGAGGCGCACGCACAAGCTCTGCCCAGTGAGCGCTGACACGGCTGGTGCAGAGCTCGTCTCTGCAAACTACCTCATGGCCAACCTAAAACACGGCCAAGATGGGTAACCTTGCTGTAACATATGCAACCCCCAACAAGCCCTTTGGTGAAATTAAGTGTTTGTCATCTGTAAAAATAAACAATCTGGTTTTTTTCCAAAGACCCTTGGAATAAAAGGCCTTGAGAGCTAAGAATGGATATAGCTACGTATTATCACTTGTCTCAATAATTCCATGTGGCATTAAGATCTACTAGTTACATTGTAAACTGCAACGTAATTCTCTCCCACCTGTCAATGTCCTGTGATTTAATTGAAACAACAACGCTTTCAGCGATATAGAACTTGAAAGATGCAGTAATATTTCTTTAATGAATTTTCAGGAATTTCATGGAACCTAACCAACTTCTACACTTGCTGTTGTGTGCATCACTCCTTTTCCATCAGGACGTTCATAATGAAGTGGCAAACTAACTAAGCAAGTTCCGAACAGATGCATTTTTAAAGCGTTCTGAGCATGCCAATTTTCTTTATTCTGCAATGAATGAACTGAGTGAAAAGATGTGGTGTCCTGTGCCAGCTGGCAAATGCTTCAGAAGGATATTACATTGCTATTGTCTTCAGCAACGCCCAAACAACCCTTTGGTAGCAGGAAGGGCTGGTATGTTTTGCTCGTAAGACCAGTATTTATTTGGATCTACTACGTAACTTTGCAGCACTGTGACCAACGAAACTCTGGGCACAAGGACAACATGGTAACTCACTCCGAGCATCCGATATTTGTAGTTCCTCAGCGTCCACCACAGCTCCCCGTTCCAGGGGAAGGCCAGCCTCTTGGGTTGCTCTTTCCAGAGGAGAGGACAAACAGTCCCCAAATGCAAAGGAGTAGGGGAGATCAAGGTGCTGGAGAAGTTAAATGAAAATATACTTGGCTCTGAGGAACACAGCTGTAGACAAGGTATAGATCTACCACAAAATTCAGAAAAGCAAACAGGCCAAATTGTACCAGTAAAACTGGTATCTGAGAGATTTTTCCTCTTGACACAGAGAAAGCCTTAATTAATCCCAAGCAGATTCTCAGTATTTTAAGGAGCTCATATCCTAAGCCAAGTCTCATATTTTGGTTTCAATTATTACTGTACCACCAAGAAGTCAGTAATACACCCAAATTCCATAGTGGAACATGTAATAAATTACAAAACAGTAAAACTTCTCTCTTCTAAGCTTATAATCCATGTGTAAGACAGAAAATCGATATCAGCAGTTGGGGAATTACACGGGAACAAATGTGAAAACATGGGTTAGTAAGATAGTACCAAGCTCAGCACAAGAACATTTTCTTGAGTGTCCGTGGTAGTACCAGTCTTTAATAAAGGCAATATGAAGTGAAACTATATTTGTTTCTGAATAAAAGACTCACTCTTCTCATCAATACAGTATTCGTGCTCTGAAATGCAAAGCACTTGGTTTAAATTCAGAATATGTATCATCTTCTGAATGTATATCTCCAGCTAATACTTCAAAATTATGAATTCTTTAACATATTTATTTTAAAAGGCTCTTTACTAGTGTTTCCTAGAGAATCTCAGCAACAAAACAACACTGCAGCTGTCTTTATAATCAAAATTAACAGCAGACTTGTACATTGGATATATTAGGGGGCACAGGGGAAGTTGTATTTAGACTTACCTGTGTATGACTGCTGGATCTAACTACTAGAAATATTTAGAAGATAGACCAATTTAACCACTGACATGACTTAAGATGGAAAACTACTGAAACAATGGCAAATGTCATTATTCTATGTGGAATGGGTCTAATAATCATTAGTATAGCTGTTATTTAGTTCAAAAAAGAATATTGGACAGTTGTGATCTGTAACCCCGCCTAATTTTTTTTTTTTAAACTTTTTAAATTAAAGCTTATTTGAACATAAATCCTTGGAAAATACTCCCTTAAGTCATCTGCAAACTAAGGGCCAGACTCCACATAATATTTTGGTGAGGCAAAACAGATATAAACAAAAATTAATTGCCCAATGCTCTCTGGGTGCTTTCAGTGACACTTCCAAAGGTGCAAATTGTTCTCAAAGTATTTTAAAAATAATTTTAAGCTAATAATACTACTTTATTTCAATCATTAGAAAAATAAAAATAGCATACTGCCTTCAGTATTCTTAGTTAGTGCTCACATATGTAATTTTAACACAACTTTTGGAATACCAAACAATTTCCATATCATAAACCCCTCAAAACTTTCAAACATTATTACTCTTTACCACATAGTAGCAGCTTGACACTACAAAGAAAGCAAAATACACTTAAATTCATCCTTTAAAAAAGTTCAGTTTCAAACTACAGACAAATAGGCTAAAATTTCTTGATTAGGTTATTCCACAGCACTGGCACGAGGAAAATTAATTCTGTATTTTCATGGTGCAAACAAAATATATAGTGTTACCTTAGAGACTATAAAATACAAAGGATTCATAATTAGAAATAAATTGCTTTACTCTTATAGTATTTTTATTAAAATGGACATGGGCTTTTAACCTTATCAAAGCACAGTCTAAGAACTGTATTAGTGACAGTGTCTTAAACATATACACTCACACAACTGTCAGAGCGCTCTGGAAGGCTGCTGCACATTATCTTTGTTTTACTTAAAGATACCTACATGCGATTAATGACAATAAGGACAACAACTATTTTAATAACCTGGTCTTGGTTTTTTGCTTATTGGAGCCATTCAACCATTTTTTTCCTCTCTCTCCCTGGTATGGAAAAAGCTTTTTCTGTGCGTCGGCTTTTCCAAGCTAGCTCTCAGAAACCTCTCCTTCCTCAAAAGCAGAAATATAAATACTTCCATCAGGAAACTCACATTCTTGAGTTTGTTTGAAAATGATGAACTGCTTATGATATTAAGCCAGTGGTCAAAAGCCTCCCAAAACCTTAAAGCACACAACATCTGGCCCCGCTGCCAGAATAACTGCCAGCAAGCTCATACGGACAGCTTTATAGAGACACTTCTCATCTCTCCCCTCTCTGCCCAGAACACAAACAAATGACAGGAAGGAGTAAGGTACAAGAAAAGTGTATGAGCATAAAACAGCTCCTGAATACAAGTGCTTTATAGGCATCTTCTCCAGAAAATGGCAACGTTCTGCTTTCTTTTGCATTACAAGGACCCAGACCATTTATTAACATGAAAGGTGATACTGAACAGAAAGTCTTTTCATTCCATTTCTCACTCGTGTTTTTTGCAGTTTGGGGCCAGGGGGAAGCTTGGGGGTTTTTGTTTGGTTTTTAACTGCATTGCCACAACTGATTCCAAAATTTGAAGAGGTTTCTGGCCCATCAAGTCCTAAAACTCATTAAGTTTCCAAAACATGCACTAAAATTTGTATTTGAGAGGTCCTACACAGTACATGACTGCACAGATAGTAGATACATACAGAGAGATACTGAGCATATGTTCTTTCAAAGCCAAATGTCTTGAAGAGCAGCTTGTGTGCCTTCGGCTTGTCTTCACCTTCCAGCCACACTAACTGGTCTACAAAAGGCATTATGTCTATGCAAAAGCCTTGCATCATCCTAAACCAAACAAACACTGACACATGCAAATTTGACATAAAGATGTTCCAGAAGGCATCTGTGCATCCTAAAAGGATGCCAGAAACAAACGCTATTCTGTTCCTGGAGTATCTGCTTAACTATGAAAGCTCCCATGCTCGGAGGAAAAAACAAACAAAAAAACCCCCCAAACAAACAAAAAAAAGATAAAATACACAGCTTTGAACAGTGCACATTTCCTATTATTTTCTTTTACAGAAGCATTTGATTAAAAAATTGGCTTCACCAAAACGTATGAAAAATAACTCAGAGATTGGACTAGATTCTGTCAGCAGTGCCTCATTTCCATGTGCAGAAATTGCTGGACAATGAAAAAAGTTATTCCAATAGCAGAAGCGGAAGTTGATCATCACACCACCCAGCCCCGGACAAATACAGCTGGAGACAATCTAAAGAAAAAGTGTTCCTCCTATCACACCACATACAAAAATACAAAGAATCCCTTTAAATTAGCACTTGGCAGAGAATCAAGCTAGGGAGAAAACAGACTTGAAGGCACCCAGAAGGTTAAATACTAAGAAACATTGGTTTCACTCAAGGATCAACGGAATTAACCTTCTGAGCACCTAAGTTGTTTCACAAACCAAGCAAGCCTTCTTAAAAAAAAAAAAACCACCAAAAAAACCCTCAACCCAACCAAAACCCAAAACAACAAACCCCCCCAACACAACCCAGTGTAGTTTCCAAGCGAAGAGTGGCTAAAAGCACAACTGAGCTGCCACTTTTCCAAGGTGTGCTAGGACTAAGAAAGAGGCCAGTCTCACTTCCAGCAACAAGAACACTTGCTGTCCAAGGATAAACTGTACTGAAAAGATCCTTGTCTGTCAGAAATTAAGCTTCCAGTGACACAAAGTTTGCACAAAAATTCCTGCAAAACAGAAATAGGCAGTAAATCACCAGAGAACTGGTATGTAGATAAGTGGCGTGACCAGGCTCGTCTGCTATACTGCACCTGAAAATCCTGAGCGACCTGACTTGGGAAAGTTTCTTGCATGTTTGCAACATGCAAACATGGTAGATAAAATTACTATTATTATTAGCTGGAACAATATTGAAGGAAAGAAGCTAATTTTTTTTTAAGTTCAGTAGAAAGGTAATTGTTGATGCAACTCCATTTCCTTTTGGTATCATGCATTCACACACATTTTTCTTCACATTTGTTGTAAACACTAGAAATTTTAAACTCCAAATGATCAGATCTGCCACAATGCAATGATCTATGTTGCTTAGCCAGGCCTCTAAAACACGTATGTTAATTTCGCTCTTTAGAGTGGCCACATAGACTTTCAGAGGACTTGCAGGGCCTCTGGAAAACTAAAACAAACAGACAAAAACCTCTAAAAAAAATAAATCAGAATTTGGATTTGAGCAACCAGGTCTAGTGGGAGTTGTCCTCGCCCATGTCAGGGGAGTTGGAACTAGATGATCTTTAAGGTTCCTTCCAACCTAAACCATTCTACAATTCTATAAAAATAAAACAAAAGAAAGCAAAAAACCCCACAATCAAAACTGAAAGCAAAACACACCCCAGATCAATGGGCTACTTCAATCAAAACATCAAGACAAGGGAGCAGCTTGCTGAAGAACAGTAATCCAGCACCCAGCAGTATCAGCACCACTAAAACTTCAAATGGTTTTGATGGAGTTTATGTGAAACTGCCAATGCTGCTTCACCAAAAGCTGGAACTTCAGAAATTGAGAACTGCCAAGAGCAACTCCCATTCTTAAATTAATACAATTTCCACAAAGAAAATCCATCATAATCTCAGAAAGACAAACCTTCCATAGTGCTCCACAACAGACCCCATGCCTTATTAGCATTTCCAGCCACCTGCTGAAGCATGCTCCCAGCCAGGATTTCACAGGCTCACTGGGATTCACAAATTTTAGAGTTTTGCCATTTCTGGATTACTCCACTAGCAGAACTCCTTATAAAAGGCAACAGTCATTTTATTAACCTTGCTCTAAAACAGCTGCCTCATCTAACAGAACTTCATTTGACTGGCAAAAAAACCCAACAGCTTGATGTTGGCAGGTCTGGGATCAATTCAGAAATGGAAAATGGCCTCTTCTTTGTTTGTGACAAGCCATCAACATAGGCAACTTTTTGGCCATAGGTTTGACTGTGAAATTGCCTGCACCACTAGACAGATGATAGGAAAAGGGAGAAAAGGATTAAGTGAAGGGAGACAGCAATGAGTAGAGCATTCTATGAATAAAGAGTATTGTAGAAGCCTGACACACCAGTTCACAAAACACAAAGGACTTCAGAGAAAACAAACTGTATGTTTCTAAATGGCTTGTGCTGTTGGTTTTCAAACTCAGGGTTTGGGTACGGGGGAACGGGTTCTTTTGGGTTTGTGAGGTTTTTAAACTTTAAGAAGAGAGCATATTTGTTAGGCTGGATAACCTTGACATTCCTTCTAAACCATACTAAAACAAACATGCCCACTAATTGTCTCAAAGCAAATCAAGTAATGGCAACACTAACCATAATAGACACTATTCAATGCAATACACAAACCCAAGCACCTCAAGGCCAAGGACTCCATATGGAGAAATGTGAGCCAAAAGCAGAATTTAGGGCCAACTTCAAAATTGCACATATGGAAGAGAACTGCAACCACCTCAAGACCCTCACTGCATCCAAGCAGGCAGTTATCACCAGCTCCTGGCCCACAGACACTTGAGAGAAGGAAATGAGATTTATCAGTTGCAGCAGACCACTTTCCCACAGCTGGTTTTAATTAAGCTAATTTGCTGGTAGTGACTAACAGCAAGCAGAGCCTTCTCAAATCACTTTGCAAGTATTTTTGCCAGCACTTGACCATCTGTGCTGACCAGGAATACCGGACACTAACTAGGATATTACTCTGCAATTCTGTCTGAGGTACAGCACTTGAGAGTGCTGTATCCACTCCCCTTAAATATCAGCTAGTACAGCCACTACTTACGGGTAACCGCATGTGGGCAGAAGATGCAGAACATGAAGAAAGGTACTGGACAAACTCCACTGAGAAAACCACTCCTGATCACTTGTCAGAATTCCATTATACCTTCACCATACCCATGCTACATGAAACTTATGAATACTGAACAGATTTTGGAGCTGTAAGAAACAGAACAGTCTATATAATTCCTAGGCTACTCCTGCAGTCAGCTCCTCTAGGCCAGTTTTTCTTTTGTGGATACATACAAGACAGGATAGCTTTGCTATGAAGAAATGCTTTGGGTTACACCATGATCTCAGAACTATCCAGGGCATGGCTAGACTGCGCAAATTTAAGCCCCGTTTCCAGGCACACAGAAGGGGATGGAAACGGGTCTAGCAAGGGAGTAATTTTAATGACATCTAACTAGATGCAAGTTTTTCTAAAGTAAACCTGTGTCCAGCAATCAGAATCAGCGAGCCTAATGGCATCAGAATCAGCGAGCCTAATGGCATCAGTACCAGCATTAGTACATAACACTGACACGCTTAAGGAACAGACATATTAGCAAATATAAGTTAAGAACACACCAGAAGAAAGTAAAGCCTTCTGCAGGAACATTTAGCGCTTACCCAGACCTGGCCTGTCTGGTTCATTCAAGGGACAAATTTCAGATAGAAAAAATCTCTAGTTCCGATTAAAACATGCGACCTAGCCAGCTCAGCACAAAGGCAGGCTGAGGTATTAACACTACTGATGCTCAAGCCAGGGAAGTCACAGAATCAAGCCTTAAGTCACAACCAAGACAAAGGAAACAAAGTAAATTGCAGGATCGTAAGTCTGGACCCCAGGAGAGCAGAACTCTGCCTATTCAGGGACCTTCTTCAGAGAAACCCACAGTATATGAGCCCAGAGATAAGACAGGTGCAGGAGAGTTGGTTGATCTGAAGGTTGACCTCCTCCAAACTCAAGAATGGTCCAGCCCAATGTGCAGGAAATCAAGCAAAGGCATCAGGAGACCCGCATGGATGAATGAGGAGCTTCTGACAAAACTTAAAACAAAAAAAGAATCCATACAAGGGGTGGCAACAGGGTCGGGTGAGCTAGGATGAATACAGAGACACTGCCCTAATGTGCAAAGGGGGCTTAGGAAGGGCAAAGCCTGCTTGGAGCTGAAAACAGTGAGGGACATGAAGGACAAGAAGAAGCACTTCTGCAGGTAATCTAGCAGCAAAAGGAGGACTGGGGAAAATGTGGGCCTCCTGCTGAATGGTATACAGGACCTGCTGATAAAAAAATATCGAAAAGTCCCGGAGAAATACGCAGACAGAAATCTCATGAAGTTCAGCAGAGGGAAATGTAAAGTCCTACTCCTGGGGAGGAATAACCCTGTGCCAGTCAGGCTGGGCACCAACCTACTGGAAAACACCTTTACAGAGAAGAACCCGAGTCTGGTGGAACAGCTGAACTGAGACATAGATGTGCCCTGGTGGCAAAGGCAGCCAACAGCATCCCGGGCTGTGTGAGGCAGAGGGCTGCCAGCCGGGCGAGGGAGGGCATCCTTCCCCTCAGCTCAGCACTGGGGAGGCACTGCTGGGGGGCTGAGTCCAGTGCTAGGCTCCCCACTGCAAGGGAGACATGTTGAAGCAAGTCCACTAAACTAAGATGATTAAAGGATTGGAGCATCTGCTATATCAGAAGCTGTGAGAGCTGTGATTGTTTAGCCTTGAGCAGAGAAGGCTCAGGAGGATCTTAGTAATGTAGCCTGACGGGAAGGAATAAAGAAGGCAGAGAGGGATTCTTCTCAGAGGTGCCCAGTGAAAGGACAAGAGGCAATGGAAACAAACTGAAAAGGAGGAAATTGTATTTAAACACAAGAAAAAAAATATTTTACTATGAGGGTGAAGATGATGTCCAGAGGTCCCTTCTAGTCTCAGCTATTTTGTGATTCTGTGAAACACCCTTGTTCTAAATCAGCACTGCTCTCAGGGTTTTAGTGCAAGTACTTCCACTCACATTGGACTAATTCAAAACAAATTAAATGCAGAGGAGTCAATTGCAAAAAAGACAAACTTTCCAGTCTGCTGGTAATGCAATGCCAGGCAAGAAGCCTTAACAAGAAGTCTCAAAGCAAGAACCGAATTTATCCCAAGTTGAGCACAGGATAAAGCTAATAACTATAAGGTTAGGGTTCACTTACAAAGAATTTCCTTCCCAGGATAATGAAATGTATTGTTACAGCTACTATTTGAGACCAGAAGTGAAAATCCAAGAATGATCCTGTTGAGGTCATGACTATTACCCATAATAAACTGTTCTTTACTACTAGCTCTCACAAGGGGAACAGCCACTTTAGCACAACAGTGTGCAAACCTGAGTGTCCAGGCCAGAAATTACCTGAGTTAGCTCGCAGATTCCAGACCGTTCCTTTGCAACCGTTCAATATACTCAATGTGACTGAAGCGTCACTGCACTGACAGCTTCCCCCATGAAACTTCACCCATCAGAAGATTTCAAACAGAGGGATTATTATTGCCCCACATTCTGCTAGTGAATATTCAAACAGCGATGCCGCAGAAGGCACAGCTTCACAACGCAGCTACAAACACAAACCCCTGAACACAATGCCCCATGCCCCTTCCTTTGAGCCACCACAAGGACTCCCTGGCTGAAAGGTCAAACTGCCAAAATGCCTTTAACTTTCTGGTCTTCTGCTGGTTTCAAATAGGTTGGCATTGTTTGCCATGCAATCAGTCGAACAGAAAAAGCTGGCGCAAAGTAAGCAGTAGAAACAAGGGTTATGGTTGAAGCTCAAAGGACAAGTGGTGTTTCAAAACACATTTATAACCAGTGCTAGCACTGTTTCCCAAAGTGAAAGCCCAAAAGCACACCAACACCTTTCGATCCACCCTCCTCCATCTTAGCTCCACCCCTGCCAGCCGTATCTCTTCTTTTTTTCTGCTACTAACTAACTCCATCACCAAAAGCTACCCTATCATCCCAGAAACACGCAAAAGAATGCGAAAGGCACAATGGGAAAACAGTTATGAATAAATTTCTTATGAAATTTATAACTTTGTAACTGGGTTTATGAATTCATTTCTTTCAGGCATGTATATATAGGGTCTTTAATGAAATCACACTGTGGTACCAGTAATATTATCAATGTGGACAAAACATAATGGAAGATAGACTCAGTAGCTGAAGAACCCGAGGCTTCTATGAGTTTACTACCACATCTAAACCAACAAATCCTGCAGCGTAACTCACCTTGTACCTACAAGGGGTTTTTTCTTACCTTATGGCTTAAATCATTTTGCCAAGCGGAAAACTTTACTTGAAAGCAGTGTTTTTTTGCCAACATAACAAACAAACAAATCTATATTAGGATTTCCAACAGCATAAGTATGTTACAATACAGTTAGAATATGTCAGCAACCAAATTGAAGGTGTCTTGCCCCCAATTGGGATTACTAATTCCAATCCCAAATTAACACCAACCTCAAAGTGTACTTACACAGCATTTTGGCAGCAAAGCAAAATTAAGCAAGTTTTCACACCATGTGTGCCCTGCAACTTCCCCCAGCATAGCTGTGCCAAGACACAGCTCTCGCAGGGTGGCGAGAGGTCGTAAACCAGATCACTGACCAGTATGGGACAAAAAACAACGGAAGTACTCCTTAAAAATGCTGCTATGCAGTCACTTACAGCAGATTTGCCACTAAAATCAACATACCATGTAACTATACCCTCAGAAATGTAGATTTGGAAAGCTCAGGTCCTTTCCACAGAACCGAAGTGATCCCTGGCAAAGCAGTAACATTCCTTAAAAGCAGGTCTTAAATAACCACACACCTGTCAACATTCAAATAAAACACAACTGTAGTGAACAGCAGCCAGAGACTATGTAAGAATGTGGGGGGAAAAAAAAACAGAGAGGAGGAGAGATTGTTGTAAGGCTGTCCAACAAGAGATGGAATAATTGTAGCTCTGTCCCCATACCATTACTGTTCTTCTTTATCTCCAGAAGAAAAACTCTCTGGAAAGCTGTCCAGCACAATCAGCAACTCCATCTAGAGCAAAGAAGGAACAGCCGTTCCATAACACTAAAGGAAAAACAAGCTATATCAGAAGACATATCTTTGAAGCACTTTTTGTGACAGCAAAAATAATGAGAAAACATTCATACTTTAAATTAGAGGATTGTCTACAAAACTACTTAGTAAATCCATAAATGGATGGGATGAAGACGAGATGGCAACCCAAAGATGAGTATGTAATAACATGTCAACAGTTCTAATTGCCAATATAATTGGAGCAAAAAACAAATCCAAGCTTCGTGTGAAAAAACTCATTTTTTATCTTACACCAACAGTACCCTCTACTGTTACAAAGCAGCATAGCATAAGATGAAGCCCAGCCCTGACCATCAGGAGCATCTGATGCATCAAGGGCACCTAACTACCGTAATTATTTAACTACCTAGTTTTCTGTAAAGATATTCCAAGTTTGTGGGTTTCTTCCCATTATAGGGCCAGGTTTTGGGTTGGTTCAGACATTCATCTATTGCTTTTCCCAAGACCTGTTTCCGTCATTGGACAAATGACATATAGTTTAGCCTTAAAAAGAATTTTAAATATTAAAAAAAAAATCAAAAACAAGATTTGAAGACTATCCTCTGAGGAAGACCAGAGCCAGTCAACATCACAGTAATGTTTTCTGGATCCTTTCTGTAAAGCCAAAAGTGGCATTTAGGTTTTAAAAATCAGTGCGTCATCCAACAGCCACCCATCACAGAGAAATCCAAATACTCTATCAGAAGGTTCTTCAAAAAGCAACTTGAAAGCTCCAACCCATCTGCAAACGGTCCCAGGGGTAACAACACAGGCACACTCCTCTGCTTTTGATATCCTATGACCACCCACCATCCCCATGCTGGAAGACCACCATCTCATTGCCGATTCAGCACAACAAGAGCAGAAACAGTGATGTCAGGCAGAGAGCCTCTTAGTTTCTCCTTGGGATGAAGTTTCCAGGTGCATTCACAGAGGGTCATTGGGAAGCTTCAGCACAAGCCGTGACCTTCAGGAAACATTGCCCTCACAGTGTCTAGCTCACTATCTTTACCAGCAGAGAAAGTCAGAAACTGGGTGTACATACTATTCTTCTCACATCATGTGGAAAGCAAGGGGAGGGAGGACAAGTACAAACTATACGAGCACTATGGGGCAAATAAAGCTCCTAGGCTTGACCTGAAGCACAGGCATATTCCTCACAGAATGCCTGTATGAAAAAGCTGCAAAAAGGAAAAGACATACATGAGCAAGGAATGCTCTAACTAGATTACGTGATTAAGATTACTGTCTCAAAATTGAATTGTCAACAAATATACTTTAGTATAATCCAGAACTACACACCATCTTCAGAAAAAAATAAAAATAGAAATCCTTCAGTACAGAGGAAAGAAGAAACAAAGTTGTACTACTCGCAGTAGAAAAGAATTCTATACTGCCCGATACAGAAAGCATATATAGAAAGCAGGGATACACACAACAGAAAACGTCTACAGAGCTTGAAATGGAAAGAAACCCAACAAAACATGCTGTCCATAATGATATTGCCAACAAGAGACTTCCACCCAGTTCAGTGTCTTCTTCTGAAAAGACGGGAGACAGCAGTCAATTGCCTTTGACCAAAGGACACAACTTTAAAACTTCAAAGATGGTTTCATGTCTTCTCCATCAGAGTAGATTCAGAACCACATTTTTATACATTCCATAGCAACAGCAACAAGACATCCAAGTATATGGCAAGTATACAAATACTTGAATCTTGGCAAGGGAACACTACTTCCAAGCGGACATAATGGTGTTATAATGAACATTACAGTGAATGGCAAGCTAATCTGAATCAGCACCACATTACTGAAACCCCAACGTCTTTGCACTGAAAAGCGTGAACTACAGCATAACTGCAAGACACATTTTTTTACTCCATTCATGCAGATAAAGCCTCTGAAGAAATATATTCTGGAGTACAACACTCCAAGAAACATATGCACAAGTTGTAGAGTCTTTAGAAGTAACAAATGATTAGATTCCAAAAAGTTTTCTCCACTAGATAGATTAAAAATCCCAAATCTGAAGAAAATAAAACTGAAAGAAGCCTATCAACTGACCTAAAATATACAAACACATTAAGGGAAAAAAAAAAAAAAAAAAGGTGCTTGCTATTGACATGATTGTAGCCAAAGTGATTTAGAGTAGACATCATGAAAAATCTGTCTACAGGGAAAAATAATTAAGCACTGGGATAGATTGTCCAAGTTTCCAGCACTAGATTTTATAGAGTACTTCTGACATATGTTGGCATAAAATCATGTTAAAAATATTGTTTCTAAGGGCCCAGAGGAAGACCTCCCACAGTTCTTTCCAAGGCTATTTTCTACAATTTCTTACAAAGGAAAACTTTTTAAATGGCCCTTGTTAAAAATACAGTTCTAAAATGAGTAGCAATATTTAAGATCAGATAATCAAGAAAATAAACACTACTAGAAATGAAGTATATTAATCTACACTAAAAAAACTAGGGCAACCAATTTACTAATTAAATATTTACTCAAGTATCTTAGAAAGTAACTGAACAGTTATACACCAGGAAAGGAAACTGTCTCGTAGTTCCAACTCACTCCCTGCTGCTTTTTAATGCTAGTGAGGTAGCTGGGTTAAGAGACAGAGGGCCGGGAGTACAAAAAGGCACTGAGATACATAACATAAATAGGAAAATGAAATTTTAGCAGTTAAAAATAAATACTACTTTTTTTAAAAAAAACTTTAATACATATTTTGGAACTTAACACCATCCCTTCCTTACCTACAGACTGGCTGTTCAGGACTGCTATTCTTACAATGTTTCTGCTGTTAGTGCTTAAAAAAAACACAACACCTAAACCACACATTTCACTCGCATTTAACATTAGGACAGCAAAGGAGGTTTCTGCCTTATGGCAAAAGAGATGTTATTTCTCAATACAGCCTAAGTTCCAAGATGGTTACAATCACAGCAATGCAACTTCTTTCTTAATACAATTATCCAGCATGCGTCTAGAAATGTGAGACAGTTTCAAGCCTATCCTTTAAGGGAAGCCAAAAGCATTTGCCTTGACGAAGAAACAACACAGGGAAAAAGAGAAATTAAAAGTGATTAACTTGGATTTGCTCCTATCTTCAAGATGAAACTTCTAATATACAAGCGCCTCCAAGTGTTTATAATCCTGTCTGAGAGTACAGCATCCAAGATGCAATTGCAGGGGATTTACACCCCAGGTGACAACATATAAGCACATTTTCCCAAACATTTTAAAGGACCAGGCAGACATTCCAGAGATGAGGCTTCACACTGTACAGGATGTAGGAAGGGAACCACCCAGCAATCAATGCAAAATGAAGCCGACTGGAAACATTCATCCCAATAGCTCCCACTGGACATGGACAAAGGAAATACCACACATAATGGTTTGCAATTAAAAAGTTTTATGAAGCATACACTGGCACACTCTAGGAGGAACTGATAAAAGTCACTTTAAAATCGCTTAGAAGAGGAACATACTTCTCAACTCTTACTGAAAGAAAAGACATTATGGTATTTGTCACTTATTGCTAGTTTGCATGATTTGGAAATCTCACCTTTGAAGGACAAGTGGAACTGCTATGGAAAAGAGACAACGCTACTGTTGGTGTAGTCACTACAGACAAAGACAGGCAACTGCAAGCAATGGCTAAAAGGACTCAAAAGGCAGGTGAATCAGCACCATACAGGACTGTGGTCACCATCAGCACACACCTTATTGCACAATTGAAGGAATACTTCAAGTGTTCCTACACCACAGAGTTTTAAAATCAATGAAGCAATTCACGGGAGAGATTTAAACAGCTTAGTGTGGATCCCTGACTAAAAAAATAAACTCCCTCCCTCAAAAATAGTTTGGAAAATAACATCTGCACTGTACCTGAAACCACAGAACTAGAAGGAGTTGAAGAGAAGTCCAGAAAGTTGAAAGATGACAGAATAAGCAATACAAATGCTCAAAAGGATTAGAAAAACCAAACCAAAGCATACAAGGGAGGCCTTAAGGACACTACTCCTTTTGTATGCACCACATTGCAGTCACACAACTCCCCTTGAAACTTTTGCAAACCCCAATTTGCAGTCACTTCAGTAAAGATGAAACCTGTGGTCAACACTCTAAATATCTCCATGTTTTTCATCACAACCCAGACATGCCCATCATCAACAGCTGGCAGCAGTAAACGCAGTTCAAGTGCAGCAGTGGCGGCACCCAATCCAGGTATAATCTGTACTGTCTTCTCCAGGGGGAACCAATTACCACACACATGGCCTCCCTTGCAACCATCATCTTCACACCAGTCCTTGACATCTGATTACACAGCCGTCTGTAACAGCCCTCCTCTTCCAAATAGTTCTTTGTTACTCTGAGCTTACTAAATAGCTGTGTGTCAAGTACTCAGAGCCTAAATTAGTAGTATTGCCCCAACAGCCACTGCCTTTCCTCTCTCTCTCTCGTGTGTTGAGCTCTGGAATTTTAAGACAGCATCCTAATTATCTTGGAATATCCCACTTCTCACACTGCCTTCAGGAGTTCACTTTCTATCTACAATTATATTTATACAGCTGAAAAAAAAAGTAAGCATACAGAAAACTTACAAAGGACACACCATCCTGTGAGTCCTTCAGGGGACGGAAGTGACAATGGCCCCAAGTTACAGGTTAGGAGGTTCAGACTGGTCACTAGGAAAAATTTCTCTATTACAACACCACGGAACAAGTTGCCCGAAGTATGTTTTTCTACTCATCCCTCTCCTCTATGCCCCTTTAACACTGACTGCTTTTGGACTGAGCCTCTTAAAAAGCAAAAGCCCTTTGTGGCAGCAACACATACATTACCTATATTGTTACTGTATATTCAATACCTTCAATAGCATACATTCAATGCTAGGCACCCTTCATTGATCTGACATTTCTTCAGCAAGCTCCAATGCAGGTACTATGCACCTCCTGTGCAGCAAATGCACAATAAAGAGATGTTTGAAACAGGTGAAATACCAGAAAGTACATGGAACAATTTAACTGACATGAAGCAGGAAAAAAGTTTAGGGGAAAAAAAACCCCACCAAATAACATGAAACCCTCCAAATGACAATGAGCCCTTTGTCTTAACGCATCACGCCTGGTCTCTAGGGAGGGCTACAGACAAACAAGGGATTGTGCAGATGATCAGATACCATGGCACTGACACAAGACCTACAAGGAGAGACTGAGGAAAGGAGGCTTGTTTAGCCTGCAGAAGGGAAAGCTTTGGGGAGACACAACAGCAGCCCTCCACCACCTACAGGGAAGTTGTCAAGAACACAGAGGCTGGTTCCTGAAGTGTAGCATGGTGGGATGATGAGAGCCAACGGGTGGAAGGTGAAAAAAGGGAAGTTTAGACAGCATGTAAAGAAAAATCTGTTCGGACAGTGAAGACAGGTTCTAAAGAGAGGTTATGTGGTCTTCATTCTTGAAGGTTTCCAAAAGCTGGTCTGGTCAAAGACTGGGTCTCACGCTGCTTTGACCAGGGGGTCAGACTAGAGACCTTCTTATGTTCCTTCCAACTGGTGTTATCCTATAATTTTATGAAGTCTTGCTCCGTTTTTAAAAACACTGAAAATTTCTGACAGATATTTTAAACGAGAAAGAATTTGACAGTAAGGGGCACATTAAGACTAATAAATGTAGGTGTATTTTCCTCTAGATTTCTATGTTTGGGCATATAATACAAGACAAAAACTTCCCCACTTTGCAGGTCACACATGCATGCTGAAGTTACATTTAGTAAAAGAGCTCTTTTTACACCTAAGACTGCAATAATAATGGCTCAATGGACCCAGGGGGGAAAAAAGAATAAAAGAATATAAACTCAGGTGAGAGAGAAGCAAAAAGGACTTTGTTTTAAACAACAGAATAGAGATAGAGATGGAGTTTCTGCTCCAGAAAAACACTGCCTTCTTAATTTGCTACAAAAGCAATTCAGGAAGGAATTGATTAATTAGTGACTCCAAATTAGCCTTAATTTACTTCTCAGTACATTTCTTAGTTTCAAAACAATGACATAAGAAAGTAACAGAGAAGACACCAGCATCAACCACAGACTAATTCTGAATAATTCCCAAGCCTAATTCCAAATTTAACCCTGCTTTGCTACAGTAAATCTACTTTCATCTTTAAGCTGATCTTATGTCAATAGTTACCACATTTGAACCTTACAAGCACGAAGATTAGTTGCTTTCAAAGAAATAATGCAATACGTGCATTCAATCTTCTAGGTGCTTCCAACATAGGAAACATTTGGGAAAGCACAGCAATTTGGAATAGGTTTCCTAAAAGGGTAGATTTGGAACCCAAAATCCTCAGATGTCAATATAGCAGAACTCTGTCAAGAGCTTCCACTACAAGATTAGGGCCAAAATACTCAGGAAACGAATATGCCTCTATTCAATCACATCTGAAGCATCCTTAAAAGAAACTCTTCAATCAGATTACATTTTTTTCCTGGTACGTTCACAGAAAGCATTTTAATACCTTGAAGTAAGATTCAATCTCCTCCCAAATCTGGCTTTCTAAAATTCTGGTTAGTCACACATTCTTAGTTTTTCCAATCTCTACATAGATATTAAATCTTTTCTGAACCCAGATAAATTCTGAGACTCACATCTACCCAGAGTTAAACATTCACCACACTATCTTCTTAATTACTTTAAAAAAAAAACCAAACCAAAACACCATCACACACAAAAACCCAAACAAACCAAACTCAAACAAACAAACCACTTTGCCATTCATTTAGGGCAAATTTACCAAATGTTTCTAGAAAAACTAAATTATTTCCCCATCTTCTTAACTCATTTACATTTTAACTAGGCTTTAGAGGTGCTTTTTCACAGAACACCATTACTTTGGGAAATTCAGTATCATGGGAAGATGGTACCAGAAGCTTATATATAGGTTTGAAGAGGAGACAGTCAAGTTTATGCCAGAAAGTCTTAGCAGGCACTATCACATGAAAACACAACACATTTGCCTCAGGAAATCAAAGGTCACACATCGCAGGAAGATAGGAAAGTGTCAATGCAGTGAGCAAAGACACCACGCTAGTCAGACCTCTGGTCTGACCAGACACATGAGTATTACCAGTGATGGAGGGGTGGAACCATACAGATTTTTTTTTTACCCATATAGATTTTGCCATGAAACATGGAAGAGATATACAACAGATGTGCTTCTTAACACAAACTTGTCTCCCCAAAACTGTATTTTGCTTCTCTCTTTAAAGTACGTGAAATTAACAGCAGCAGTAGTTTTAAAAATTACAGACATGTCATCACCACTTGACAGAGGACTTGAGTTCCTACACAAATTCTACCTGCTGAAAGGCAATTCAAATTATCAAATATGTCTTTTCTTTATTCTCCTTCTCTGCTTCACTGGTTGAAAGAAATTAGGATTAGAAACATCCAGATTTTCATCACAGTAGCAGCCCATGACACAAGACTACATAGTTCAAACTTTTCTTCTTTCTCCTCAACTAGCAAGAGTCCTTTAAATGAAATGAGCTGTTCTGTAAATAACTGAAATAACAAAGTCTGGTTTCCTAAAAATTTCAGATTCATCCAGATTTTCTTCCCTTCTTCCTATTATGCTTGCCATAATACAAGCATGATACCATGGTATGTCCCTGTCTAACTCTCCCACTGTCCCCAGGTTCTTTGGGCACATGCAGGACGATTTCAATTGAACTTTGAAAGAAAAACCCCAGCTATTAGTATAAGGCACTAAAAGACCTGAATAGGAGTGTCAGGAAGCAAAACCAGAAATTTGCCACAAGACAAGACTTGATCAGATTACGAAAATAGCTACTGGCAACAGCAGTGGACTGGATATGAATAGCAAGGTTCCTCCAAATTAAGTTACTCTAAAACCAAACAAATGGTTTTTTAATGTAATATTTACTGAAGTTCACCCAGGGAATGGCAGCTGCCAGTTTGGAACTGCAAAGGAATGAAGAATGCTGCACTTTTTGGTTTGTTTTGGGTGGTTGTTGTTCTGGTGGGTATTTTGTTGGTTTGTTTGGGTTTTTTTTTAAATAATATTTATTCAACTTGCACTAGGTTTTGACGTGGCAGGGGAGTGCTGGTGAGGAGGTGAAGCAGAAGACATCTGCTGCCCTCACGTGGAACCTGCAATAACCGCATGCTTCAACAAGCCCCAGCCTTTCACGCTCGACCCTTCGTCACCTGCCTGGCTGCAGGAATATTTCAGCGAAAAGGCTAGTTTAAGCACGTCGGCCTGCCTGATATGGATTAAAAATAACGTGTCTTAAATAGGTGGAGAAAGAGGGAGGAGAAGGTCTCTGTATTTTCACACTATATCAGTTTCCTGGTCCAATTCACTATACAAACAAGTTTTCCAGCATATCTGAACGTAAGTCAGAGGAGCAGAAGCTGCTTAGCCATGGACTCAGCAGACACTTTTCCAGTACAGCAAGTCCAGCATTCATTTCATGTTACCTACCCTATCACGTTATTTAGTATTTACAAAGATTAAAGCATTTAACTAAATAAAAAAAAAAATTAACATTAACTTAGCTCCTCAGAAAAAAAATTTAAAAAGCCACAGAGTATCCCACGCAACTTTCGCTTCTTCAAGCATTTTATAAACAGGTCCTTGAAAAAAGAAACCATCACAAGATTAGTTAACACTGTGAATAGGGACAAGGACAAGGAAAGCTACTTATGAATAATTCCATTCCTGCAAAGGCACAAATACACAACTGCTGAGCAAGGTACTAGCACAGCATTATGTCAGAACCAGCAATTAATACACAACAGCCAAGAGGGGGTTTTTTAAACCTTTTGGCTACACTGTTAAGTCTTAAATAAAATCAAAGTAACCCTAGCTTCCTGAAATTACATTAAAGTCTGCAGAAAAGAATTTTATCTTAGTTATTTTTTATGGTACGGTCATAATGTTTTCTAGAAATAAGTGAACTTTGCGACACCAAGTTTTTTGTTCTTCACTTAATGGTTCCTCTCACTTCTCAACTGCCATTTTCCTCAAGCCATACTTACAGTTAATCACAAGAAGGAATTCTGCATCTGCATCAAGGCTGCATCAGAAAAGCAGGAAATCACTAGACAACAGCAGATTCCTCTAGTCCTTCATGCATCCTTTGAAGCAGGAAGTGTAATTTGCATAGGAGAGTACATCTTAAAGACAACTTAGCCCTAGTTTATGAGCTATTTTTAATTCTTCTTAAAAAAAGAAAAAGTTTTAGTAACTACATCAAGAAACTTAAAGCATTCAAAGGTCAGGAAACACTGGCCTAAAGGCAGTCCCTTCAAATAATGGCATGGTCTCTATTAATAGAGGCATAAACAAATAATACAATATGCTGTAATTATAAAACTAACTACAGGCAACAAAACATGCAGCAAGCAGAAGTAATATATTATCATACAGTACTGAAGCTTTTGTATTTTTGTAATGGAAATAAGGCCTATTTTCCAATGTGCAAACTTATCTTTCAAAAGTTTAGGAATACTGAAACTACATCTGAAGCATCCTTAAATACGATGCAAATTTAGAAAAGTGCATCAGAATTAACACATTGTTTAACTGGAATTCAATTTCCAGTCTTTACATTGTATTAACTCAGGGTTCCGCTTCTAATGAAGTACTGGACCCAAACACAAAAGCTCTGAATTCAAATATATAGAAATGAATGTTATAATGAATCATATTTAAAAATAATAGAAGCCTTTCCAATGTTCAGATAAGGCAATTCTAAACAGAGATTACAGCAACAGTGCTAACAAAAAAAAGCAGCATTACTAATTTCCTAGCAGGATAATGGAGAACCACCTATGCTCTATTTGGAACCTGATAGAATTGTGTAGAGCAAGTCTCAAAAGGCAGGAAAGTCTTAGCAACTAAATTCACAGTAATTAGATTTCTAATTATACCTAGAGCATTAGTGATTGCTATGGTTAAAACTGCCTGAACTGTTCCATTATTCCCCTCTTTTCAAAAGCACACTTTTTCCTCCTTTGAGCAGAAATTCTAGAAGCTTAGTCTGTGCCTGAACATATTTTTTTTTAAAAAAAGTTTAAACAGAAGAAAAGAGAGTTCTGTGGTTTTGTATGGAGAGCAAAATTAAACTTTTCCATTCTAAAAAAAAAAAACCAAAACCTATCTTTAAAAAGAAAAAGGCAGTTGCAATAGTAAAGCATAAAGTATGGTGCCTTTGATGTGTTGAATCTGAAGGTTGAAAAAACCCCAAACCAGCATTCACAACTGTTCAAATTGTGCACTTAGTTCTTAAGGCACTTCCACAGATGCATCTGAAGCAACTTCTAGCAGCAACTTACACCAGCAACATCGTACCCTAATTCCAGTACCTATATCAAGCCACCAGCACTGCCCATGCAGACCATCACCAGTTTTGTTATTATCAATACAGTAATTTGAAATATTGCTGTGTTTTTACAAGTATCAGCAGATGACCTCTGCCCCAAGCAAGTAACTTCAGCGTATTACTGCTCTCCTGAATTACACAGATGTAGAATGCGTAATTACAGGACAGCAAACCTCATCTGGCAAACTGGAAACTAGATCAAGAACCTCGAGACCTTTATTCTATTTACAGCTCTACCTTTGAGCTGCTATGTGACATTGAACAATTTCACTTTTCTGTGCCCTCAGCTTCCTCTGCCTAAGAAACGTGTCTCAGTACATTTTTTTGACTAGGGTCTCTACACACAGTCACAGCTGAAAAGCAATGCTTACATAGGATTAAAGCTATTCTGAGATTGATTAATTTCTCACAAAGGTAAAAGGATGCAGTTGTACTTATAAATTATTAACTTTGTCGACATTTATTTAGAGTAAGCCTTCATATGCAGGAAGCCATCAGCTACTTACCTGTTAGGAAAACTCAGCTTTCATTGATTTCTGCATCATCTCATTTTTACTACTTCTTTTACAGCACACATGCATCTGTGCATAATGTTTTGAACAAAGATGCTCCTCAGAACACGCACACTCACTGTAGCTACAAAAGATATCAGTTAAAACTCTTCTGTAGTTACACAGTGTTAAATCTTTTTGTTCCAGGAGCTATTAAGGGGCATACTTACTATACTGTTGCAGCTCAGATAAGCCTCTCATTTAAATCAGTGTCCTGAACACTGAAATCCACAGGATAACAGCTGCAAAAAAATTACATGTTCTAACAGGGACTAAGTTAAAGTAGGAGGGATCCTAGCATCATCTGAAAAAAGTTAAAGACAAGCACTATATATGTTTACAAGCTCTTAAAAATAGCTAATTATAACACATTCTGATTTTTCTTTTTTGGAACAGAGCAAGAGATGGTAAATTCGGACCCTCAGAGATACATATACCTTGGATTGTCTAGACATTTGGTTATTCAGAATACCAAGAACTGGTTAAGAAGCCTCCTGCACTTTCTGTACCTGACTAGAATTTTGGCACTATCCTCACATGCTATTACTTCCTCCAGAAAGCAATGCATGCAAGAGCAATATAATCATGTGGTGCCGTGAAGGAGTAACGACTTGAAATCAGCTATTTCGGGTTCAAACATCTATTCAGGATATGCACACACACAGCACAAATTGCTTTCTGCTTGATGCCTGGGTGCACAATTACACTCCTCCTGAAGTGCAGAAGAGATACATAATTCATACGGAGCTGCACCTCATGACCGAACTGTACTTGTCCTTGCAAGTCATACGCAGGCTTGGCTGTTTTATTGCCTCAGCCTGACACCACAACGTAAACCCTGACTGCAATGAGAAAAAATGAGATGTTGTAGTGACAAGAGCACCAAAAAGGTTGGCAGAAGACAACGATCTAAGAAAAATCTCCTCTGCAGAACACCCATAAGTGACAGGCAGTGGTGAGAATCAGTACGAAGGCCACCGTCACCAGATCACAGCAGCACCAGCTGTCCAACTCGAGGCATATCACGTATTACCTCCTTCATGGCAAACATTGCTGCCCCAACATCAGCAGAACTGACATGAAGCTGAATTGAAACGGGCATGAAAGGTGCCCAATGCCAGCCAGCCTATATTAAAGCCAATGGAAAAATCTGTTGATCTGTTCCATCAAACGAATGTCAAGGTGGAGCTTCGATTAAGGCTGGTAATACCTTAAGGCACAGCAGCTGCTGCCGCAATGGCTACAGGTAAGAGGTGCATGCTTTGTGCACCATGGGGATGTACAGTGACAGGATGGAGGAAAGGCAGAGAATCACTTAGTAACATGGATGAGACAGTCCTCACAGGGAGGTATTGTTTCCAGCTGAACTCATTGCTAAGGGGTTCACAGTCAGCTGAGATGAATAAGTCCTTTCACGTCCAAAAGCACTCAGCTGCAGAGCAATTGCTAAGAGAGGTAAAGTGCTTTCACTGCATTGTACCTTCCAGAATACGGGCAGCTGCCGAATTTGACCTCTGAAAGACTGGATCAGAGGACACAGCTTCAGCTGCACGTAAGACACTGAGTTCTGCCCTTTACGAACGCTATCCCAATCTGCCTACCAAAACTCACAGGAACCCTTGCCAAACTTGGAGGACACAGGGAGAAAACGCACAAGAGTTGAGCAAATGAAACACTAAGTCAGGTTAAGGTCAACTGAGCAAAACAAATAAAACTACACTCTGTTTTAAGCCAGGCAAGTTCCTCAACTGCACCCATCAGCAAGCCACCAAATAGAGAAACGGGAATATAAAGGCTCGAACAGGGACTCAAACAGCAACAAGACTGCCATTGTCAAGAGAAGCAAGAGCACCTTACTATTTTAGGATGCAAAACTATGGCCAGCTGTGTGGAGGGGGATGGAGAAGCATTCTTGCGCCTTCCTTTTCTGTCTTGCGAAAAAGACAACATTAGCTCAGAACTAAAACAGGGCTGAAAAAGCTAAAATGAAGATAGAACAGAGATGAATACAAACACAGCATTACAGCTACTCCTCAATCCACAAAGTGCTTTGGATGCTATGCTCTTAACGCTCTTCACTAAACCTGCCCCTATAGGTCCCTAAAGCCTGACGAGCATTCAGGGAATTTTCCTCCTCTGGAGAGATCCCAAGGACAAGGCAACATTATGCTTGCTCCCTCTCAACAGCTCTGTCATGCATCATTTCTCATTGCCCCAGCAGAGTTTTGTCCTGCACTGTTAACATTACAGCAGTACTAGAAATACCTGGAGAGATAGCAGGGTCTGTAGAACACCAAGGTTGTAAAGTAACTTTGAGTAGACAGGCAGTAACAGGTCAGAAAATAATGAAGTACTTCATTCCCCTATTTCTTTGCCCTACCTTGTGAAGCACTGCCTTCTAAAAGGCAGAGGCGCACATGTGAATTTTTTTATTTATTTTGTTTTTAAATCTTTCATAGGCCTTAAAAGTTCCGATCCATAGTCGCAGAGTAGACTGTCTCTTCTGTCCTGGTGGCAGACAGGCAGCAGCCTCTGGTGGAAAGGGCAGGCAGTTCAGTGTGGTTGTATCAAACAGCCAGAGCAATAGGCATCAGGAACACACACATCTGTCTCCAGACAAGCAAAAAGCAGCTGGCACAATAGTACCCACAACTGAATGTCCTGAGTTGCAGGAATTTAAGTTTAGCCATGCTCTATTCTGGCAGGTTAACAGGGAGCAAATGTAATTTGAACAGTGGTAACAATTTCTGGGCACTAAATCCATTTTTCTGTGTTCTGCGCAGGTAAGAGATTCATTTACCATGGTACACTAAAGGTGTTCAGCTTGAAACTGAAAAAAAGAGGAATATCTCAGTCCAACAGAAGAATTCTTAGAAAAGTCAAGCTACTTCACCAGAGAACTGTTGGTTTAACTCCTATTTCTACATCTTTGTTTCTAATATTCACTACTGCCTCGATAACATCACTCCCTATTTTTAATGTTTTAAAAAGCATCATTGTGATCCTTAAATCCCTAAAGCATCTGACAAGTAGCAAAGAGATTCCTTCAATCTGTAGCTGGACCCATGTAATGAGAACTCTCCAAACATTTGTTCTCAATTTTGGTGAAGTACAGCAGTAACACAGACTACAGAACAGCTGAGTAGATGAAACAAACCTTGAAGTTACTAATAACTCAAACATCAGTGAACTCACAATAGTATGTCTCATTCAGTCTCTTCCTGTAAAGCAACTGTTTCAGGAACCTTACACTGCTGCATAATACTGTCCAAAACAGTTTTTTTAAAAAAAGGTAATGCCCACATGGGTAAAGCCTCTCAAGCTTTTCAGCCTGGGGAGCAGCAGCAACAGCAATGAAGTCTACCATAAAGAACACACGCACACACACCCCCCTGTCCCCCCTAAGGCTAAGGCCATAGGTACAGAGCAACTGAAATGGTTACCATTCGCTTACCACCTCTCACACCAGGGGCGCGAATGCAATGTAACTCTACAGTAAAAAAGCATACGCTCCCTCATTCGCCTAACCATAAATTCAGCTGGCTTAGCTCAAAACACTTTCATCAGAGATTTATGCTCCTAATGTCAAGTTGAGCTGGCCCAGAGACTTTTTTTTTTTTTTTTTAATAGAAGCACTCCTGCATTTCTTTCTTCTGGCAAAGGCAAGTAGGGCAGTACCTCCCAGAGACAAGGGTCTGAACACGAAACTATGACATGCCTCTCTCCACAACGGGGATGAGTTTGTCCCCGTGGCCTAGTTGCTAACACACCGACTGAATTTGTTTCTCATTAAACAACAGAATTAAAAGAAGTCAGATGTCCATGTACGCAAGATCTACCCCCTTAAAGTAGAACAAATGACACTCCTAGTAACTCAAGATACAACAGTTGTACTCACACTACATACCAGCACACATACCGTGAGGCTTTAGCCACACAAGAAAAGGCATGCATGTTCCAAACCCTTGTAAAAAGATCCATTTCTTCAGTACACCTTCAGTCCCTAATACAAGAATAGACAAAAATACCATTTCACTTTGAAAGAGAGAAATCAGTATCTATAGTGAAGATAAAGGTTTGATTGCTTTTGATTAATTTAGCCTTTTTTGCTGCAAGACTGGTTCCCATGGAAACGCAACCAGACTAAAAACCTGCAACCAGAAGTGAGTCAGTTTTGCCTGTTTATGTCTCCTCAGTTCCCATAGAAACAGACCTTAAAAAAAAAAAAAAAAAGAAAAAAAGGATAAGGGTTCTGAAATACCTTCAAAAAATCTCTTCCCAGAGCTTTATCTCTTTGGCTGCCTTTGCAGAATTAGAGCCAAAAATAACACGGAGCAACAGATGACAGAGTAGTGACTTGATTTCTTTATGGAGACATCAACAGAACGTACCTGGAGATGTTTCAAAAGCCACATTCAAACTGACAAGCTCAAACTCTATAGCTACAAACTTAGCTTAGTATTAACTTAGGTTTTGGCAAAAAGTACCTGAAGTAGAGTACATATTTCTTTAAATTAATTCCATGCTAATGCAGATGGAAATACAACAGAGAACAGGAAAATACTGTCACACTGTCCCTGTCCCATGTATATTTCAATACTTTGAGAGGCAAAAAAGAAAAAAAGCAAAAAGCTGCCTTGGGGGAATGAGTCCAGCATTTCCATAGCCAGGACATTTTTTAATGGAATCATTCCTTCCTTACAACACATTCATTTTTAAGTTGCAAAATCAGCTATACACATACCAGGCTAAGTAACAAACATCAGTATTAAATTTTAACATGACTATATTCTACCCTCCAACTATGGGTAAAAGTGCTTTCCTTCAAGCTGATGAGGCAAATCTAAGAGGCACTGTCAGCAAGACTCCATCTCCCATCCTCTGTCTCAAAGATAATGCGGTATCTTCCCATGTGCTGTCTTCTTCACACTCTACAGATAACATCTTCCTTCCTCCTTCCTCAGCACCAATGCAGCCGGGAAGGTGGAAGGGATAGCGTAGGGAGTTGTTTGGAAAGAGGCTGCAGTACATGTCTCAGACTTTCAAAACCTGCTCCTACCCCTACTATTACGGTGTAAGAATTCCCTGACAATTCAGTGTCCAGAAACACAATGAACAGAGTTATGATTATCTGGTGCTGCAAGGCCCTTCTAGAAAGTACAAGACAGCTAAACCGGACGACAAACTTCTTAGCTCCTTGTTTGTCTCCCACATCACATTATCAGTTCTACGTGCTCAGCACACCTCCATGCAACTCCACACTCCTAATCGGAGAGCTGCGGCACCTGTCATTATTGCCTGTCTATGAAGAACATGCTAGGACGGTGTACATCTCTTACCACTACCGTCAGGGACTGAAACTGCATTACAGAAATCAGGAAAGAAAAAAGGAAAGCTTAACTCTGTCCTAAACACTGCTCATATACTCCCAACAATCACCAGAACTCAAAGGTCCTCCTGCATTCACGCAGTGTTACACACCACTTTTTTGCACTTGGATACTGCTCTGAGAACTAACAATGCCACCAACATGAAACAAGGCCCAGGGGAAGAGGAGCCAGCCGTGATACTCACTAAAAGGATGAGAGAGGAGTAGCAGTCGCTGGAGGTTTGTCTTGAAGCAGTTGAACTTAATTCAACCCTAATTAGTTCACATTAGCTGAATTCAATCTATTCCTGTCACAGGAAAGATAAGCCTTAAAGAATTAATTCTTTCATATTGTCCTTTATATTTTGGCAAGGTGTAGTCGCGCAGTAAGGAGAACAATCTCTCAGAACTCACTGAGGCATTGCTCAAGGAGGACATATTTAAAGTTAAATGGAGATGGTAAGAGAAACATTGATGCCTCTATTCAGAAGTTTAGCCTCCTTTCTGGGAGGTATCAGAAGTAGAAATAAACAAATTACTTTAACTATTCATTTACCTTAGCAGCTAAATATACAAACATGTCTCAGCATAACTGAATTCCTTACAGAGTTACCATTCAAATTCATCCATAACAACAACATACACAGGCATTTTCTAAAACATTAAACCACACAAGCAGCAGTAAGAAATATTTTTCACCATACTCCATGGCAAATTTGTTTGTCTCTGATATTAAATACAGGTGTCAATTTTACTAAAACCAATCTCTGAAGAGATTGCAAGGGTGTCAGGTGTCAGGATCAGCTTAGTTTCATGCCTCCTCTAGCACAAAGAATGGAAGAGAGAAAAGATGAATGTGACTACTGAAGCTAGGGAGTCACCATTACACAGAATAAAGACACAGATCACAAGTAAAAACAATTTAATAAGAAGATAACTTACACATAAAATCAACAATCTTAGATTATTAACCACCCTAAAATTAATACATCTAACTTAGCGTTGCCTTTGGGGACACCAGCATTATCGTACAAGGTCACATACTGAATTGTAATTCAGGAAATAAAACCACAAACAGCTATTAAGCACCACCTGTCTTGAGCACTGAACTAAGCAAGGCTCCCCTTCAGAAAATAGAAAGTATAATTGCACCATTATTCATTGTATCATATTACACATGCCTAAGAAAGCCTAATCACGGTTAAATGAGCAACTCCAGTTCTGTCATTTGTTAACTTCCAAATGCTTATTTATAGAAGCTTAACATTAACTCTTCATATCAAGTTTCCCAATACAGGCTTTTAAATTTGAATTTTAAATCTGCATAAGTTCCTCATGTGTAAAATTACACCATAAATAAAACATTTTTTGACACATACAAAAATTCTGAAGGATCAAGTGAAAACCAGTACCACCTTAACCTTTTCAAAAGTAATCACATAACATTTTGCCCTTTTATACTAGACTGCTGTTCACACTAATATTTCAAGGAGCTTCATCTGATATTTAAGAGACAATCCATAAAAGTGTCTAGAAGGAAGGAACAATGGCACAGCCTGTATCAATTGTGACAACTGATGAAGATGGATAAGCTAAATCTTCAAACTAGCATCATTGCTTTGTACATGTCGAAGAAGCTTAATGCAAGCACTGCAACTTCCAAGAATAAATGAAGAACACATTTTACACCCAAGGTCAGAAAAAAGGAGACACATACCTAACAGAAAGTCTGTGACATCACCTCACAGTGCTCCTGTCAGAACATCCTGGCTACCCAAAAGCAGCCAGTACGCTCAACAGCAATTACTCTAACTAGGCTGCAACTTAAAAGTCATCTTTCAGGGTAAAAGATGGTTACAGAAATCCAAAATGTTTGCATATAGATTTGCAACCTTGCACTGCAAGGCACAGTCACACCAAAACTCCCCAGAGACGGACTGACATGGCATAAAATAACAAATGGCACACAAAACTAAAGGCACAAATTCCAAAGACGCGAAACCTGAAGAAATTTAGAGCCCACCCCAGCACCTAGGTATATGGCACATAAATACAAAGCTTCTCCTCCACATTTAACAAAGTTCACATGCAAGTTCTGGCCTGAAGGCTAATTTTTTTTTGCAGGCCTCCCAATACAATTTCTGGTAGTATGAAGTAAGCAAAGGATGGCAGGAGGCATAATTTCATAACAGATCATCATGTGGTAGCAAATACAACAAAACTGTTCTTTTAACTACACTCTACTTATTTTCATGCAGGAAGAATTTTCTCTACCTCATAGACAAAAGCGTTAGTTTTCAGAAGGTCACAATCAAAATTTTTGAATCCCTCTCTGAAGAACAAACCGAAGAAACAACCCTGCTCAGAAAGACACCATGCATCTCCTTTTAAAAATTCAGTCTTCCTGTTCTAGTACAAGAGACCTTAGCAGTCCTCCTGTCAAAACCACTGCATCAGTGCAAATGTCATATCCAAGTCATCCTCTGTCATCATGCAAAACTTCCTAGAGCACGTAACAACAGATACAGAGCACGCAGAGGTAGAAAAGTATTAAGTTTAATAAGCACTGCAGTAGGAACCTCCAGCAGCACGCACAGGAACACAATACAGCGAAGATGGAATTTGACCGATGGCTTTTTGTCAGACAGAAAAACAATCCTTCTGGATCAGTGTTTCTTAGCCGCTGATCCAGGGAGCAACGGTCGGCTGTGAGACGTCTGAAAGAGCCCGTGAAACAGCTGCAAAGAAAGCTGGCTTGGGTTTTGGGCAGGAGGAGAAGAGGAGGGAATTATTTTCTTGGGTTTATATTTTCAATAAAAAATTCTCATATGCAAGCTGGAGAGCAATCAACACAACCAAAAATAAGACCAATAACTCAGCAATCAAACCTCAGCCTAATTTATATCTCATTGTAGCTAAAACCTCCTTTGACATTACCACACAGTACAATCCTCAGATTGCATTCAATGAGGTCAGATGTCTCTTTGGACTTAAAATGCTTGAAAGACATAATTTTAGATGACAGATAGTTGGCAGATAACAACGTGGAAGATAAATGGAAGACGAGGATTTCTGAAGGACAAAGTAAGATGATGAGATAACTACTATATATGATTAAAGAAAGAAATCAAAGTTGACCAGAGAAAAAAAATCCTTGTCTTAGATATTTTAAAATGTACAGGAGGATTGAGGGAACAAAAGCCTCAGCACACAAAACCTCCTTTTTTTGACAATTAGGACTCACAAACTAACACAGAATATTCTAAGAACTGAAGTCTCTAATACTAGATTTAGAGAGTGTCAACCTGCTTTTGTATCCAGTAATAAAAGTAAAGCCATAAAGAGCATTAGGTAATCACAAATTCAACCCCTTAAGTATACTAAAAGCTCCAGCATTTGATTTGGCTTAATCACATCCTTCTAATACCACGAAATCAGAACCCCCTCAGTACTATTGTAACTGTTTAACAGACGTTTTAGGGAGCCAAGAAACCGTTACGCAGTGCTCCTACTTACTTGAATCCTCCCATCTGAGAAGGTGCAACTTCCAAGCAGAATAGTACAGAAATCCCAGTACCAGAAAGAGGCAGAGGGCTAGCAGCAGGTTACGCATAAACACCAGGAGTCCCATCTTCACATCAGATCTGCTCTTCTACATGACCTGAGCGAGAAAAACAGGTTGAGGTTGGAGCCCCCTTCTCCAACGGTCATCCTTCCAAAACGTGCGATCCCACACCCGCAATAACGCGCAGACCCAAAACCGTGCTCTCCGCAAAGTAAAACACACCAGTTACCCACACCGCATCAGTGAAACAGGAACTACCACCCCAAGCGCCTGCCTTTTTTGGTTTTTTTCCTTTATTGTTTTTGTCACAAGAGTAAACGTGAGAGGCAGGAGGACGCTGCAACGCAATGACAGGGCAGCAGCCCCACTCCCTCTTTCCACTTACGCTCCAGCCCGCTTCAGATCCCCGGTCCCGCAGCCGGCACAGACGGGGAGGCCTGGCGAGCACACCGCCGCGCCGCAGGAAAGCCCAGACCCGCCGCAAACCCAAGCCAGGGGCTGCCCGGGGGAGCCCAGGGAGAGTGGGGCCCGCAGGAGCCCGGCTGCCGGCCGGGGGAAGCGCAGCGAGAAGACGCGCTGCCCTAAAGGCGGCGACGGCGCCGGGGCAGCGGGGCCCGCCCGGCCCGGGTAGGAGGGCCGCTGGCCGCCGGCTGACAGCTACCAACAGAATCCGAACGTGAACGGGCAGCGGCACCGCCGCCGGGCAGCCCGCCCCCCGCCCCACCGGGCTCCGCTCCCCTCTCCGCGCCCCGCCGGGCCCCCGCTCGCCCAAACGACGGCGGAACCGCCGGGGCCNCGCCGGGGTGGGTCGCCGCACCGCCCACCCGCCTGCATAGCGGCCGCCGCTGGCCAATGGGGCGGTGCGGGGGGCTGCGCCCGCAGCCTATCGAGGGAGGCGCCCGCAGCCAATGGCGGGCGGGCGGCAGGGGGTCGCCGCCGCAGGGGCGCTGCGGCAGGGCGGTGGCGCGCATGCGCGGAAGCCCCTCGTCCCCGGCTGCCCCCCCTGCCCACTGAGCACTGCGCGGCGGGGTGGTCGCGTTGCGTCGATGTGTTGCGCTGCGCTGCGCGGCACTGGACTGCGCTGCACTGCACTGCACTGCACTGCTTCCCTCCCGGCCCATCCCATCGCTCCCCCTTCGCTGCCGCTGCAGCACTTTGATGCCTCCCATCACTGCACCGCACTGCCCTCTTGCACCACTGCACTGCACACCCCCCCCCAAAACTTCCAGTGGCCGCTGCTCCCCACTTCCCCAGTCGCTGCCTGGCGTTGCTCCTTCAAACCACAGCGCCGCTTCCCGACGCTCACGGGCACCTCCAAACCAGCGCGGTGCCTCCAGGCGCACCACCACGCCACCCCTTCCTCCAGGCATGGCACTGCGGGGCCCCTCCAGGCACTGCGCCATTGTCTCACTGCACCATCATCATCTCACTGCTCCAGCTGCAGTGGTGCGCTGCGCAACATCTCACCCTCCTCTTCCAGCTGAGACACCTCCAAATCTTGCAGTCACTGCAGCCGCCACGCTACCCCACGCCTCCCTCCGATCCAGCCGCTGCATGCCGACAGTGACACTGCGTGGCCTCGCCTCTAGTCGCTGCATCGCAGCGGCACACTGCATTTACGCTGCACTGCCCAGCCTCCAAGCACTGCTCGGAACACTGCGCTGCTCTGCCCGGTCTAACCTGCAGCCACTGCACAGAGCAGCCCAACCCAGTCACGGCACCACACTGCGCCCAGCTGTGCCACACCGTCCAGTTTCGCACCCAGTTGCTGCCCTGGGTCACTGCCTTCACACCATCCTCCAGCTTCTGCAGCTCCTCGCACCACACCGTACAGAACACAGTCCTGCCCAGACACTGCACAGCACTGCGCCACCTCCCTGGGCTTCCCAGTGTTGTGCAGCCTCCACCACTGGACCACACTGGGCTGCACAGCCCACCCCAGCTGCCCTCTCACAGCACGGCTAACGCCGCAGAGCCAGCACCGCTTCCACAAGATTCCTGGTAGGTTACAGTCTCCACCACCTCCCTGCACGGCTGTCTGGTGAGCACTGCAGCGGCAGGGCCAGCCCGCACCTCACCCTTCCCACGGCATCGCCCCCCTCGCCGCTGGCCCCACAGCCTTGCTGCAAACCCCTAGCACTCATTAGGCACAGGGCAAGTGAGAAACACAACTATAAGGCAGCACAGGAAGGGAATGATAAACAATTAGGGAAATTACTAGGCACGGGGGTGAAAATCATCTGAAAGGAAAAAGACCATAAGGAATAAACCTGCATCTTGGGGACAGTAAAGAAGCCCAGTGATTTCCTGTTTCAACACTCCATGAGTCACTGATAACACAAGGAAAACAAAAAGCCACATGAGTTTAAGGGAAATTAAGTAGGATCATGTCCGGTGTGGTGGCAGTTCCTGCTGCAGGCGAGGCGAGGTGATGATGCCGACCGGCACACGCTGCCTGGGACAGCACAGGGCCGGCTGAGCTCTGCCCGAGCCCACTCCCGGCCACTTGGTGAGAGGCAGAGCCCACACAGGTCACAGTCAGAGCTGGCAGGGGCTCACATAGCTCCATTTTTCAGCCAGAGACCCCACTTTATGTACAGCGTGAGTGAAGTCAGCATGAGCTGGCTCCATGTGCTGCACCCATGCAGCCGGGCTCGTAGATCTGCTGGGCTCCTCTGCAGAGACACATGCTGCGCTGACATCCAGTTGGGACTTTTTATTCCAGTAATAACTTCTAGACACAGCGCAGGAGCCAAACAGACTTGTGCCAACACCCAGGTATGTGCATTGGTACACTGGCACCAATCCATCCCTCCCACTGAAGAGGTGCACAGAGAGGGGCCATGACAACATCCACATAGCATCTGAAGGTCTGCCTGCCCCATTACTGCCCCAATCGACCCCCAGCTCCCTGGGGCTGACACACTGGCGACTCTGATTGCTCTCGCTTGGCTGAGGCAACTCCCTTCCCTCCGGCTTCACAGTGAGCCAGTGGCCAGGGCCGGGCAGCCTCCTCTGCCGACCCCCGCTCAGCCACCGGGCTTGTTGCCTCCAATAACCCCACCGCCCCCTGCGCCGTGTTGCGTCTGGCTGGAGCTTGGCTTTGCTTTACAAATGCTTCTGCTCCTCTCTTTGCCTCTTCATCCCTCCAACTGCATAAGCCAGGTCTCTTCTCCCTGCCTTGATGCCCCCTGCCGCTGTGCCACCTCTGCTCTGGCTGTCCTCAAACCTCACCTAAACCGCCCTGACTCTACTGCTTGTGTGCGCAGAGTTTAAACCCCGTGATCTGCAGGCACAGCGGGTGATCTGATTTTGATGATGAGATAAGTGGGACTTACAGCACGAAGCCAGATAGCGACAAGGCTGGGGCTTGCTCCTGGGCCCGCGTTTGCCACTCAGGAAACTCTACCCCCCGTTATCAGGTGTCAGCACGCTGGAAGGAGCCCAGGATGAAGTCACGCTTCTTGCCAGGCTGGAAAAAACGCCGGAGGTGAGTGCCATGCATCGATGGAAATGAGGTACCAGCTCCCGGCAGCTGTCTAACGGCCACAGGATGAATTAAGGCACTGATTAGTGGAGTGATTTGGTTCGAGTAGCAGGGCTTTAGTCTGAACATGTTCCTACTTAGCTTACACGTTTCATTCGCAGGCAGATGTCAAGCTGGATGTTGCTAGGAGATCGACAGCAGGGGAATAATTAAGGCTGATTAAATCCTATCATATTGCCGTGCCGCTTTCTAGAATGCTCTGGAGCTTTTCAAAGCCAAACTGACCAAGTGAAAGGGCAAGAGCTGCAGCCCATGCTGCTCAACAAAAACCTACTTGTGGTCGACCCGCTGAGCCCTGGGGCAGTTCCCGTGGCTGCCCACGTGTCTGTAGAGCATTTCCCGCAGCAACGCTGACCACCAGCTGGAAAAAGATGGAGAAAGAACGCTCTGGCAGAGGGCATGGCTAGTGGCTGCGTCAGCTGGTAACGCAGGACAGTCGGTGCCCGGAGCAGGCGGTGTGGAGTCCTACACCCCCTGTCCCTGCACCAGCCCTACGTGCTGCCTGGGGTGCCCACATTGGACTTGGCATTACGCGCTGCCCTCGGTGGGTATAATGCACCTGAACCAAAGCTCTGCAAAGGGCCAGGCGCTGGCTGAGCCACTCACGCCCCTGGCAGGGCTTGGCCATGTGGGGTGACTGTCAGCAAAGCTTCCTCCTTCTCTTCCTCTGGAAGGAGCCCGCCTGGGGCATGCCAAAATTGCTCTGCAAACACACCTCACGCGTGGTGCTGAGCACCGTGGGGTGTTCCCACTGAAATGATGCCTGCTTGCATTTTAATTTCATGGTGGCTGAGCCGCGTGTTATACAGGGTGACACGTAGAGGTAAATACCAGCTACAGGTTCTTTTCCCATCAGCAAATAAAGTTATGCTGTAACTATCTGCATCGGTTGCCAAACACACACACGTCAGCCTCCGGGCTTCCTCTGTAGCGAGACTGCTAATCTCATTTTGACTCTGTGCCCTATAAAAATTCTCATTCTAATATTCACACTGTAATCCTTCCCCCCAAAATTACATGTCATCAAATCAGACCTGATACTAATTAACATAGTATTTTATTATTAGTTAAATACCACTGAATGCCACAGCAAAGATCTCTTTCCAGTAAAGGCTAGATAGAGATTACCTCTGCTGATGCACAGGCTCAGGGAATGCAATCTGGGCTGTAACGCACTCATATTTTGTCTTTATCTCTCTGGCCAAACTTGTTTCATCTCACACATTCATTACATATTATTCTTAAACACGGGCTCTGAGCCCTGAGCGTGATCAGTCTGTGGACGGCATTTTACATTTCTGGTGCTCTGGCTACTCTAAGAACAGAAATGCTGAACAGCGCTGTCAGCAGTCCCACGCAAAACAAGCTAAAACAAGCTGAACCTGGCTGAAAAATTCTGCCACCCTCCAGATGTTTTCAACAGCAAAGAGCCACACTTACCGCTACGGGCACAGGTGAACACCCGAAGCCTGCCCGAACGACTCCCCGAGCACGCTGCCTGACCGGACCACGTTTCCCAGGGTCTTCCTCAGCTGAAATGCTCCAATGGTCCTGCCTGACACGCGGCTGCAGGAGTGCGAGCAGCCGGCCAGCACGCCGCTCAGCGGTTCATCTCCTCGCATTAATTCCAATATGCTATGTTTGGTTCACGCATATTTTCCAAGAAGGGAGGTAGGCTTGGTTTGAAGACAAGCATTGGAGACTCCCACCTCTCTGGGTCTGTTTCAGGAGTCCCTCACCCTCACGTTCAGAAGAACATCCCACATCCCTGTATCTGGCTTCAGCTTGCAGACATACCGTTTTGTTCTGCCTTCTGCTTGATTAAAGAGCCTTTCAGAGCTTGGCATTTTCTCTTTGTGACACTACACATATGCTGCAAGCAAACCCCCTCTCATCCATCTTACTGATAAGCTAAATATACTGAGTTGCTTAATTCTCTTACTGCCAGGCTTTCCCTCCCACCTTCGAGCCATTTTTTGCATTTCTGCTCTGTGCAGCCTCTCTGATTTCCGTGAATCCTTTTCAAGATGTAGAATCCCACAACGAGGCTCCCTAATGCTTTGACACAGGGATTAAATCTGCCTTTTCCTATTCTCTGTCTCAAAAGGGCTGCATTGGTCCTTTCTGCCAGAGCATCAGACTAAGCATTCAGGCAGGATTGTCCTAAATCTTTTCCAGACCCGCCGCTGGCAGGCTAGAGCCTCCTGGGCTGGCCAGCGCAAGTCTCGGCTGCAAATCCAGGACCCTGATGCATGGAGTTGGGTGGTGGGGGAAATCTCCACTCCCACACACCTCCCTTGCTCCCTCCCTGTCCTGGGATCACGGGTGTCACGGCTGCTTCTCCAAGCAGTCTGCAAAGGTGGGCTTGCACCCACAGCGAGCACAATGCGGGAGCCATGCCCACAGGTCCTCAGCGGGGGCGGGAGACTGTCTGCAGGCAGAGTCCAGTGGGATTTCCCTCCGGCTGGTGGTTGTTTTACCCAGGCAGCCAGCACCTCCTTTTCCCAGCATGTTCCTGCAGGTGCACGTCGCCCATCCAGGACCGGACGCAGACCCCACTGCAGGGGAGAGGGGTGCCACTTTTGGGGGGTGGGGGGTTAAGAAGCTGAGCCTGGCAGGTAGGAGAAAGGTGTGCTGAACCCCGGTGAGCTCTCTGGGAGCAGACTGTGCTGTGAAATAGAGGAGAGCACAAAACCAAGTGGTGCCCGTGGGTGTTCAGGCTGGTCCGGGTGTGATGTCAGGGGAAATATTTCGCAATGCCTCTTAACGTTTTACCCAACCTGCTCTCAGTGACAGCACTCACTGAGGAATCTGGTGGACTGCCTAGTTACTGGGCTGCCCACCATGAAAACAGCCGCTCAAAAATAATAAACTGGGTGGAGTTTCCGCCTTTATTTCCGCCCCTTAAAGAAACCACCTCAAATATTCTTTATTTATTTGCCATTCGAAAGGTTTTCTTTCTTCCTCATTGAAGCATAGCTGAGATGTGGGAGTGAAACAGGTAATCTTTCCCAGCCCACGTGCCACCGTCAGATACCACAGCACGCTTCCTCACACTGGTGCTGCAAGAATGTGGAAAGAGCCCAGCTCCAGCTGTGCCCGCGCTGCCTTTCCGGAGGCAGGAGCACACAACCGGATTGCTGCCCTCAGGTTTCTGAGATGACTGCTGAATAAACCTGAATTTCAGAGATGGTTAGAGCTGCAATGGCCACAAACCCTGACGGATTCATCATGAGCCCTCCAGTCAAGCATTGCACCATCCCCTTTCACGCCATAAAAATAGCTGAACGAGGCAGGCAGGGCAGGCAGACCCAGTCCAATCGCTGCGTCCTCTCGAACAGTCACGGCAGGAGTGACCCTGTCTCACATGCTGTCACAGAGGGAGGGAATTTGGCACAGCAGTGGCACAAGGAGAGGCTGCAACTCCCCAAACCAGCCACGTTCATACCACAGGCCCAGATTGTTCGCAAACAGTGTTTTGATGACATAATCATGGGCTCTCCTAATTGTTAATTTTTAACAAATGTGTGGCTGGCAGGCGGCCAGAGTAGTTCAAAGAGCCAAAGCAAAGTGCAGAGAAAGGGCAGACATCCAGACTGCTGCTGGGGAGGTGAAAGCAGCTGGGGGCTGCGTTACACAGCATGAACCTTGCAGGGAAACTTCTCCCCAGGCAAAAGGAAAGGTCTGACTGGTAAGGGCAGGAGCATCTACACAGCACACTTCAGCTTTTCCGCTGCCGTCAACAAGCCTTTTAATTAAAAGTATGTATTATAAAGAATTAATAAGGTTCATGATAGATTAACAACTATGTGTGTTAATAGCTATGTTTTGGAGTCTCCGTGAGCCAAGTCTTAATGGGGAGACATCAGCAATGGGGAGCACACCTAGACCCCCAGTGACCGTTTCCTGGTCCAGTGCCATTTAATAATTTTTAAAATGAATTGTCTAGATGGCAAGGTGAAGGCTTACATTTTTGGCTGATAAAGTCCCGAATAGGCTGTTTGCTGCTACAGTGTGAGCCGAACAGCCTGAGAAAACAATCACAACCTACGGCACAGTAACGGGCTGCAAAGGAAGGTACGTGGGTACGGAGAGGACAGACTGTACTGCAGGGTGGAGGATCTCCCAGAAAGCGGGGCGGGGAGGTGGAGTTAAGAAAAAAAAAGCTAAAAAAAAGAGAGCTGTCCCCCCACACGACTGCTGCTACGAGCCTGCATTGCAGCGCCTTGGCTCCGACAACTGTGAGACAGAAGCACGTGGAGGGGATTTCCGAGCAGACGCACGTCACCGCTTGTGCCACTCTACAGTTCTGGCAAAGCCAGCTTGATGTCCACTCCAGCTTTCCAACCTTCAAATCGGACATGGAAATCCTGAGGAACAGCAACACCACTGTGAAAAAGGAGCTAAGGCTTGGCAACGCAGCAAATAAGGCTGTGTGAGATGCAAGGAGTGTGGGCTACTCCACTGTCCCAGGAGAAGGTCTCACTAATGAAGGGAATGGAGCACTGCTATGGGCAGTGTGTCAGCCCGGCAGAGGGAGGTGTGGGGTCCAAAGAGCAGAGCTGATGGAAAAAGTCAAGCCTGAAATTAAGCCCATTTCTTGGCAACTCAGTTGCTGAAGGAGCAGCCATCCCCAGTGCGCAGTAGCTTGCAAATAAGATTAGACAGTCGCAAGTTTTAATTTAAATTTTCATTATCTGTGGCTGGAAGAAGGGTTGCCGTGTGGTCATGCTTGTTGTTTCGCCCTGATCCGTCTGCAATCCTGGGTTCACCCCTCCTTCCTGGGTGCGTACGGGGAAGCTCCTTGTCTCCTGTCCAACAGCTCCAGCAGCAAAGAGGAGGCCAGGACTGATTCCCACCTGCTGGAGAAGGCGGTGGGGAGGGCGCAGATGAGCTCAGCCTGAGGACAGTCCTCTTGACCTGCTCTTCCAGCTCATGCGCATGTTTTTCTTAAAACCAAGCATGACTCAGTGCAACCTGGCTCCGTGGCATTACATTGCTCTCAAGTGCAGGCAGCCTGCCTGCAGCAGCGCCCACATCCAGCCCTTTATCCAGAGAATGCCATGTTTCTGCCCTGGAGCTTCAGTACTTCTTTCAGTGCACCTTCAGCTGTCCCGTTGTGGCCCCACACAGCTATGGGCTCCTCTTTTCAGTTTGCCACCTCCAGCTGCTCCCTAGTGCCTGGTGAACTGAAGCCTCTGAACTTCCACCAGCGATCTTCACACAATGCACCAACCAGCTTTGGTACTTGCACTGGTCTTTCCCAAACGCATCAAAGTGAGCTGGTGCCAAAACCCACAGCATTAAGTGCAGAAGCCCACAGCTCTGCTGTATCGGTCCCCACTTCGGGTTTACAAACCTCTCCTGTCTGCGTCACTCTGATCACTTCCCCATGTGCCCAGAGGAAATGGCTGTGAGCCAGTGCTGGTCCCAGGTGAGCCGCACTCCCCAGCCACTCAGTCATGTCCCTTTTGAAATCTCATGATGTCGTTTGTCATGATTTCAGACATGAATCGTGGCCATCTGCCCTTTTTTTGCCAGGCTGGGAAAGAACTGATAGCATGGGTACGAGCGTAGTTCTTCGGAATAAGTCGTTTCACATGACCTCTGCTGGCTCCATTTCTTGCATGATTTATTATAAATAGCATTGATTTTGCACCACAGCAGGTTGTCATGTGGGATGGTCAGCCACACTGCCATGGTAAGCAGCTCCCAGGGCATGTCTTGGCACCCTTGTGTGGGTAAGTGCCCCTTCTCAAAACCCTCTGCGATGCGCCGAGGGACAACAAAACCTCCCAGGACGCACGGTCCTGTGCTCGGAGTGAAGACACTCTTTGCAGCATCCCACCGCCTGCTCACACAAGACTGGGACAAGCACGATGCTCGGGAAAGGGACCAAGGAGACGGCAGGCAGCAGCGAGGGCGGGGCGCGAGGAGAGGCAGTGGGAGGAACGGGAAAGTGCCAGACAACTCGTTGACTTTGCGTGAATCCTGCCGGTCCCCGGCAAGGCGGTAGGAGGAGGTGCTGGAGCGCCGGGTGAAGGTGCTTCACCGGTGGGTGCGAGAGCGGCTGCCTGGCACAGGGCACTGGGCTGGCAGGGGCCCAGCTGAACCAGCCCCGCCGTATCCCGGTGCCTGCCTGGGTGCTGAGGCTTATCTGGTCCCTCTGAGAAAAGGGAAGGAAGGACTGGATCCGCGCAGCACAGGGTGGGCCGTAGGGCAGAGCAGGGCTGGCGTGGGGGGCTGCAGGGGCTGGGTGCTTGGCTCTGCACCGCGCTGCCCCTGCGCTGCTGGCTGCGGCCGAGGTTTCGTGCTCTGCTGAGGGGCACAAGCACGCTGTGCTTTGGAGATTCAGCGTTTGTGGCAACCCGTGCATTCTTGCAGCCGCTTTGTGTGACAAGGAGCTAGTGCGACCAGGGGGAACGTGCCTGTGGGTGCTGTGTTTGCTGGCAGCTGCCAGCCACAGGCAGAAGACACGGACAGAGGTGGTGCTGCTGCGGCATGGCAAACCTCTCCAGGTACATCACCAGCATTCACACAATCCCACGGTGGTATGTACGAGTGAGAAAAGCACTACGGGGACGCTGGATCCTCTTGTAGGAAGACGGGGGTCCTAAACAGCATATGTGCAGAGCTGCCAGTCATGGCAGACTCTTCCCCTGTCCCAGCAGCCGCGGGGGGGACGGCCAGGCCAGCATGTCCGGCACATTTCCCATGCACCGTGGCTTTGAGGCAGCTGGAGCCCACCCAACCCAGCCACAAGCACACAGGGACGGAGCTCAGCCTCTCCAGCAAAGCTTCCCCACTCCGCTCCCCCCCCCTAAAAACCTCCCCTGTGCCCCAGGGGATGGAGCCTGAAATTTCTGCGGCCACCACGCGAATCACTGCTACGCTGGCAGGTCCACAGGGCCAGGCAGAGGCGGCTGCCTAGGGACGGACCTTTCCGGGGCTCAGGACCCAGTGGAGGGAGGTTCATGCCTGCAGCAGGACTGGTCCTTCCAACACAGGGACTGGAGCAGGTAACCACAGTGAGTCGCTGGTGCCAGTGACATCCTCCCTGACAGACCCGTTCCTGGTGGATGGGGTGGATTAGCACCGCTGATTTGCGCAGCCACCCAGACAGGTCCTGTGTGCAGAGTCCAGCACCTACAACCCATCTGGACTGGCGTGTGAGCCCTGGCGTGAAGCTGGGCAGAGCAGCCTGTCGCAGCGCAGCTCCCCTCCGATCCAGCCGTAGACCCTGGCAGTGCTGGGAGTGTTGGGCTCTTCACCCCTCCACCAGCACCCAGGACACAGCCATGGCTTGGCACTGTCACCTCCCAGCAGTGACGTACCCAGAGCATCAGGCACCCTCTTCATGCCAGGCATCCCCAGCAGTGCTGGGGGACCAGGTGCAGACAAGCCTGGCCAAGGGGGACCTGCCCCAGACCTCCTGTCCTCCAGCACCTCACCCTTTCGTCTCTGCCAGCTGCATCCCCACCCAGGGCTCTGCCCCAAAGGGGAGTTTTTGATCCCTTCCTCCGTAACACATTCCTGAGCCTTGGGCCCTGCAGAAAATAAAAGCCTCTCAGCTGAAAGGGCTCCCCATTTCTGCGACAGCAAGTGACCAGGTGCATGTTGCTGCCCACAGCATCATCTGCTCACATACCTCCCTCCTATTTCTTCACTAGCTGGGACTCACCCCCAAGCTCAAGAGCCAGTGCGACCTGAGAGATTCATTAACCTGCTCTCTCAAGGGCAGTGAAGCTGTGTGAGGCCAGAGGCAGAAGGATGGAGGTATCCTGCACCAGCAGCTGCTCCCAGCAAGCCCACAGCCACAGAACAGGGACAGGAGCTGCCTTTCCCAGGGGGATGGTTGTGGCTCCAGCCCCCAGCACACCGTGGCAGCCTGAGCAGCCTTGCTGGAGGCCCACACTCCTCCCATCACACCAGGCGGCTGCTGCTGGAAGAGGCATCTTACGATCTGGATACGGAGCGAGCCTGTTGTCTCTCCCTCATTGGCACAGCCAGGCCTAAAAATATCCTGGGAGTGGGCTGATGGTGGCTGCGCGACAGTCTCCGTTATGCAGATGGAAATGGCTGGTCCCTGCCAGAGCACCCCAGGGCAGCGCCGGCTCCTCTGCCCTGCGGCAGCACAGTGTGTTGGGTTCTGTGCTGTGCCTCCGTAATCCCCATAGTGGAGCCATGCCATGAACAGCGCTCGGCACAGCATCCCAGCCAGGCACAGCATCCCAGCCAGGCACAGCATCATGGCCGGGGCTGTCCCAGCCAGGGGAGACAGGCAGCTCCTCAGGAATCAACCCTCCTGGGTGCACAGGGCCAAGCAGGGTGGGGAAAAAGGGAACAGGGGCTTTCACAGCCCACTGCCACGAACCCCATAACAGCGATGAAAGGGGGTGCTGCGCAGACACCCCCCGACAAGTCAGAAGTGCTCACAGGCAGCCAAACTGACAGCACAGTGGGTGCAAGTGCAGCGGGACTGGGAGCTGGAGGGCAAGTTGGAAGAGCAGCAGCAGCAGGGAGGCAGGCTCAGCCCCCAGGAAAAGCCGGAGAAGCAGAAGGGCATGGCTGAATTTGCAGCCTGTCTGGGAATAGGGCTGGCCTTGCGCCCTGCAACATGCTGGCAAAGGGTAAAGCTGTCAGCTCCTCCCTTCCCATCCCTGCACATCCCAAATCCACAGGGGCTGAGAGTGAGCATGGCCACAGACGCTGAGCCTCAGGCACTCCATCCATCCAATAAAACTGACTGAGTGGGAAAAGGAGCAGAGACGCTGCTGGAGGAGCCAGGAGGGGCACACCATCTCTCGTAGGAAGGGCTTACAGCATAAGAGCACGAAGCCAGCCCCAAGCAGAGACTCTGGCTCTGATACAGCCTCATGGTCGGCAGGCAGAGCCCGCACCTTGCCCTGGGGATGCCAGCAGGTCAGGGCAGGTGGGAGGGCTGCTTTGGGAAGGCAAGCACAGCCCTGTCAGAGCTGCCCAAAACATAGGGGCAGGTTCATCAACCCATTCCCAGGCTGGCCCCCTGCCACACAGGTATTCCCAGGAGAGCTGCTGCCCGGTAGGAGCCCATGCTCGGGGCAGAGCACACCATGGCAGGGTGAACGCCGGCCCCGCAGCGCTGCCTTTGCAGGCAAGAGGCTTCTTCAGGGTCCAGCCCTACGTGTGGACTAGGAGCCCAGGATCACACAGGGGTTGACAAGCTCCCACCCGGCTGCTCTGCCAACAGAGCTCTCCTTGCACCCCAGTCCCACCAGCAACCGTCTCATCCCACTGTACCTGTGTCCTCTCTCTCGCTCCACAGCTGGTCAGCAAAATACCTGTCCACCCTCCTCCCAAAGCAACAGCACATGGCGTGTGAGATCTTACTGCCCAGACCAGCATCTCACAGCCCTCTTGAGCACGTGAGCCCCTACTCACTTGCCCTCGGGACGCATTTCACATGCTTTCAGCCACGAGACCTCAAGCACCCTCTGCATTCACCGCCGCTGTTCACGACTGTGCTGGGGTGCATGGAGCACATCAGCACCCACGCGGGCCCTCTGCCAGCTCACAAGCAGCTGCAGGGACTGTGGAAGAAGAGGACCCAGGTCAGCCCTGCCCTCTGCTGCACCACCCCTCCTGGCAGCACACAGACACATCTCTGGCAGGCTCCTCTGGCCTCCAGGATAACAGCCCAAGGACCCATTGCAGCCAATGCCACCGTCACCACTGCCGGCCAAGTGCTGAGAGACCCGCCATGTGCACCCAGCCCAGCCCACGGGCAGCGTGACTCCTCACTGCCACAAGCCCTGCTCCCTCCATCTGAATGTGCCCTGGTGCTGTGCTGTCCAAGAGGAACCACTGGCTGCTCAAGCCTGCAGGCAACCCACGCCAATTTCATCACAGCCCAGATGGTGCTCCCAGGACGTCACAAGCATCCTTGACCCCAAACCTGAAGTGCCACATACTCACCTCCACCCCAAGCAGCACTTATGTCAAGAGCCAAGAGAGCAGGGCAACACCACCACAGCCAAACCTCTCCTGGGCTGGTGACCCAGGGCCAAGGCCCAAGGTGACTGGGCGGCACTTCCCAGAGGGACACGGTCCAGGCACAGACCTGTCTCACTGCTCCCTGCACCAGAACCCTTGGCAGCTCCCAGAGCCTGCGCAGAGCCGTCCCTGGGAGCAGAGCCCTGAGCAATCCCACCTGCGTGCAGGGCTGCAGGACAGGTCGTGCTGGGAGAGGGGTGAGACCCAAACACCTCTGAGGCACCGTAGCCAGGCATCTGTCCGCTGGGAGGGGGAAAGCCTCCCCCCACAAGTACCAAGCACCTCCCAGAAAGGCTGCACAAGTGCTTTTCTGTCCAGCGGCTCCTGGAGGAAGGATTGAGGTGCTCCAACCTGCTTGGAGAAGGGGTGGGGAATGTGCTGTGGGAGGCGAGGATGGCCCAGCCCCCAGGGATTGCCCCCACTGCCCGGCCCTCTCCTCTCTCTGGGAACCAGAGTGCAGCCTCAGCTCGGCCAGTGCATGAGGAGGCTGCTGGTTCGCAGAGCCTGCACAACTGGGTGAGGGACTCATCCAGGTCTCCCAGGGCTGCCCCCACATGCTGATGGAGGCTGGGGGATACGGACAGGCAGGAGGGACCCTGGGCAGCTGCTTCAGGCAGCGTGGTTCAGGGCAGGAGCCAGGCTCCTGGGGAAAGACTCCCCAGCACACCGTTGCCAAAGCCATGTCCCACGCAGCCAAAAGCCCAGCCCAGCCCAAAAAAGGCAGGGCAGGGGGGCAGGAAAGATGTCACTACACTGGGACCCCTTCAGTACAGTTTGTTTGGAGAAGCTCTGGGCTCAGCTGGAGAAGGCAAGGAGCGAGCCCTTCCTCGAGCTGGACCATCAGGTGCTGACGTGCCTGGCTCCCAGCCCGGCAGCTCGGAGCTACGTAGCTCCCATGAACGCCGTCTTTCTTCTCCCTGCCGCACAGCCCTTGGCAGCCCCTCAGCTGCGGAGGGAGAAGAGCCAAGGTCTGTTTTTTCATCCCCTTCCCCTTGCCAGGCTGTGCATGGTGCTGAGGGCCGAAGTTGGGGCATCCCCGCTAGGGACAGCGCTGCAGACCCCTGCTGCCACAGGGATCCAAGAGGAGCCTCCGCCTCCAACCGGTCAGGAAAGTAGGGCTGGCCCCAGCCCCACTGCAAGGACGGCCAATGGTCCAAGTACAACGCCCCATATTACTTCCCCGCATGCAAGGGAGAAAGGCAGAATAAGAGCACTAGCTCCCCTGCCAGCCTCTGTGGACATCAGCTGTTAAATGGAGTTTGGAAACATCTATCCAGCTGGAAACATGAAAGCCAGAGAGGACTTGGGACAGACCCTTCTCTGGTTGCCAACACAACTCCTCCCTTCATCCTGCCCTGGCTCTGCTGGGCCTGGACAAGCAAAAGCTGCGTCCCTGCTGCGGAGCCAAGCAGCCTGGGCAGCTCCCCACCGCAGGCAGCCACATCTCACACCAGATGGGCTGCTAAGCCCTTCAGTGTAGTTGCTTCTCGACACCCATTTCCTCGCTCTCAGCAGAACGGCGCCCTACCTCTTCCAGCAGCACACCAGCACCGCACACCGCTCCCATTTTTGACAGAACTGGCTGCAATTTACTATCTCCTCTGCACATGCAACCTGCAGCCTGAGAGCACCCACCACCCACACGTGCCATGACCTGCACCCAGGACAGTGGCAGACACGGACTAATTTTTTCTTTTAACCGCTTGTGGCTAGCAGTAATGAAGTTTGAATTAATCCCTTTGCGAGGATAGGCAGAAAAATTAACCCAAAAGCTGCAGAGATACTGTATTGAAAAGAAGCAGCAGCACTTGAGGAAATGAGAGTCCAAATATATTAATGTTAACTCACATTCACAACCATCTGATCCCCATGTCTGAAGCTTTTCTGGAGCTCCATGAGTACAACACAGCACCTAAATTCGGCAAGACTGTGGACTTGATTCATTATTCGTTAAGTAGTTTGCTTTGGTCTACAGCATACTTGTATGCAATGTATCACAGTGCGGTCACTGGTACTGCTCGGACATGAGACTGACCGGTACAAAGTCTGGAGCTGCAAAGACAGGTTTCTCCTAACTCTGTCTGGAGGACTTAGCAACCTGAGTATGAAACATCCCAGCACACCAGCCACCCACCCCACCTACAGCCTGCGAGGCCAGCCTTCCTTCAGCCAGCAGCGTGGATAAAGATGACAGCATCCCACTTCCTGGGGGGTTGGGTCCTCTTGGACCCCCAGCCCACATGGGGTACGCTGGGCAGTGACTCCCATTGGCCCGACTCCCTCAGCCAAGGTGGAAAAGCCCAGACAGCAGCAAGCCTGTTTCCTTCCTCTCTTGCAGTGTGTACCGAAGGTGTTCACAACCCACTTGAACCATTCATAAAAGCGAGAACTTTTCTTAAACCCAGAATTAGAGGCCAAGGACACCCCTTTTCAGACTCTCCTGCCTTCACTCAATTTCATCTAGAAATTAACACACATACTATACAATTTTGGTCTTTTTCCAGTACCATCCCACACATTTCCCTCCTTTGCTAGGTGCTGTCAGAACAGTTTTGACTTCAGCACTGTCACATTACTCATGCTGCAGCAGGGAGGCTGTGGCAATGTTTCTGCATGGGTCTGCCACAGGTTCCTTAAAACACAGCAATCAGGTGAATGCTTCCCATTCCTCTGTAGACCATTCTGGTGAGGTCAAAGGAAACTACTGATAGACACCCTCAGCTATGTTCATTACTGGAACCAAGCAACACCACACTCGCCCCACCTGAAGTGTCATTCTCCTCTCATCCGAGGGAGAAATCTAAAGCTGCTGAACAGCTCTAACAGCAATGCAAAGAAATGAAGAATGATTATGGGAAAAGAGGAAGAAGTCTTCTTTTGACTTTTAGCAATACCCCATGTTGCTCATGTTGAACCTACAATACTGCACACTTTACAGTAACTTAAGTGCACACACTTAAAAGTTCTGTGCAATGTCCACAAATTTGTCAGGGGAAAGGAGATGTTAACTTTTTCCCCAACTACAAAAAATGGCTCCAGGAATACCTGTCACTTTAGGTTCCAAAGATATGGGCTGAAGTAATAATACAATGAATAAGCAATTTACTCAAGGTCACTCAGTCTATCAGTAACAAAAATCCCTGAGCTAAGGTAGAAGAATCTCCTTTACCTGACTGCCAGTTCAGCAAATCTTAACCAGCACTGTGAAATTCAAGAGTCAACACCAAAGTAAAGAACAGAGCTGCCTGATTCTGCAGCCCGGTAAGATTTTCTGATGAGTCTTCTTCTGGCACTGCCACTCTTGGCTACGGAGGGAACCTAAGGCAGCTCTCGGGTCTGTACTTCAATGAGAATGGGCAACTCTGTGGCTCTGTCCCTGTTCCAGTTCAACAGCCGTGCTGGACTGAGTCCTTCAACAACAGAACTCCGCTTAGCGTCTCTGAAAGACACTCAAGAACTCACCGGAGAAGCATTAAGGAGATGAGTATTAGAAAGGAATAATGCTAATAGAAAGATTAGAAGCACAAGGAGAATTTCCAGGTTACATTGCTTTAGTTTTCAAATTAGTCTACAGATTGTCCATTTTGAAATTAGATTTATTACTTGATCAAATTGAAAACAACATACAGGCTACCAGAGTCTTGATTTCATCCCATGTTTGCATTAAAAAAACAAGCACAACTGCAGACATGTCAGACAACAGGAGCCCGGTTAGAGAATGGAAGAACAGAGATGCATTGGAAGCCTTGGGATATGTGGCTATGCTCCTCAAACAGTGCAGAATCAGTTCAACCCAGCTCAAAACACTGGGAAGAGAGAGAAGGGGCAAGGAGAACGGGTCCTACTACTGACGGTACTGTCTCTGGTCATCTTAGGGGTCTGCTGATGGAGAAAGAGGTCTCCTAGAAGTCCAGCCACAGGCAGAAACGTTACTGCAATCACCTGCTTTACAAAGAATACAGTCACCTTTTTAAACATTATAAAATGTAATCACTGGCTTGCCAAGCTCATCCTTGAATTAAGGGCAAGCCACTATTTCTTTATACTAAAAATGCTTTTTATGGGTCCAGCCTGAATCAGCAACAGATGGAAGCTTCATGAAAAGTGAAGTGAGGAGGTCTACTGCCTGCAGCATCACATGCAACAGACCTAACGAGGGCTGTCAGAGCTCCTGTGGGGCATATTAAGCATGATTTCCTACTGGACACATTCAAGAAGCACCTGCCTAGCTGATACTCTGGCAGCACCTTGCTCTCACTGGAAGGATGCTGTAACAGGGATAAATACACTTCCAAAACCAAACCACTGGAGAAAATTATCATCAGTCAAGATCCAAGTACAGGTAACGGAAAGCATATGTACCTTTGAGACGGCTGCTCTGTAAAGAGCTTTTATTGCTACCTTCAAGCCATAAAGCCAATTGTTTTTGCAAAGTCAAATAATACAGATCCCTCAAACATCAGGGTCACCAATTTTAAGTTCATGGAGAGAAGCCAAAAATGCAGTTCAATCACTGCAGTAGGTGAAGTACGCTCACATTTGAAGGATGCAGCAACTGATGGAAAATTTTCCAACTGATGGAAAAATTGGGAAGGCCCTTTGTCTCAGATTGCAGCGGTTTCCAACACAGTGCAGCCAACTGACAAGAGCAAACCTGGCGCCCGCAGAAAACGTAGCGTAACAAAGCTCCTCTTCCAGAACAAATACATAGGAGCTCTCGGAAGTCACTCAATACTGCTAGAGGTGGGTGGGAAAACCTGCTGCAGTTGAACAACACCAATCCAAACAAATCCAGCTGCTTCGTACTAGGTCATCATTTTAGGATGAAGCTGTTGAGCCAGGTGTTTGCAGCACAGGTAGCACGTGGCACCTAAAACGTGCATATAAGTTATATGGCAGTTTGGGAAGAAAGCCTGAACACAGGCACCTTTTCTCTGGAGGGAGAATGGCAGATGATATGAAGAGTATGTTTTTCAGTAATATACAGGTAGTGTCCAGTCTATGAGAAGTTAATACCAAATCCTAAGATACACTAACAGAACAGAGGCAAGTTTGTTAAGGCCCTGCCAGCTCTCCTCCACATTTGCTCACAGCACATCACTTCAGAGAGGCTTACGTACAAGCTAAGACGTCAAAGTGCAATTTCGTTCCTATTGCCTAGACCAGAGTACCTGCAGCTACTAGACTGGTCTTAACAGATCCTAGTTTTATCAAGCCAACTATCCCATTCATCAGAAAGTGATTTAATACCCTGAGACCAGGAGTTTTAAACATGTTAAAAAAAAACACAAACACCAAACCAAACACACAACAAAACTAAAAACCCAAAAAGGAAAGCCACTATCTCCTTTCAGAATCTGTTTAAACCTTCCAATGCTGATGAATGATGTATTCCACCACAAAAATGGGCCAGAATACCTCTATGCAAAACAGTGGTTGTGCAAATCTTTGCTACTCATACCAGCCTCCTGACCCTATAAAAATGTAGGGCTAAGTAAGATATTCTTTATAAAAGTTGTAGTTTATTTCTTTTCTGATCAAGAGTTGTATCACTACACAATACTACATTTTATTGCTAATCACAAATCGATGCACCGGGGTTTCAGAAGAGTTTGGTTTATAGCGTTCCTATGTAACAAAAGGAAAAAAGTTACAAATCCAGACTTTGCAGACACATTGCCATGTCCCTATAGAAGCAGGGATGCATTAGGTCTGTTTCACTAGAAAATTCTCCTCTTAAACTGTTCCTGGAGAACACGTCACCATAATTTTCTCCAGCAGGACAGTCACCCCATCATTCCATGCAAAAAAGAAGGTGGCCAATCTGCTCCACGGCCTGAAATCCCTTTCCTACAGAATGGAAAAGGAACATGTATTTACACGGTTCCTACTGTGGTGTGTTAATGCTTAAACTACTAGGAGCAAGTTGGCACATCTTCCAGTTAGACCCACTACCCAGCTTAACTCAGCTTCCTATCGCTGAGGTAGCAAGTTCTCTCCAGCACAACTGAGATGTGCCCTACTGATACTCCATAAAAACGCTGCGGTAACCTTTGCCAGACAGCAACAGAGCAGCACTTCTGCTTCGGAAGAGCATTGCACAGCCTTTCAGTAATACATACAGTTCAGTGCATGCTTTTATCTGTCTCAGACCCAATATTAGCTGCTGTAAGCAAAAGCCTGCGGCCGCACGACAGACAGCACTGCCACAGAAGAGGTACTGCAGTGCTTCAGATACCGCTGCCCTGTCATCCCCAATACTGTGATGCTTGGATTTCCAGAAGGGAGAGTTAGGACTCTGTCCCTTTGGTCATTATTGCCTTAGAGGGGTTGGGGAGAAACTCAAAAGAAACTCTTTGGGAGCTGAATGTGTGTTGGGAGCTGAATTCCTACTCTTGTTAGAAGGCTGCACTGTGCAGGGCTCAGACAGATTTCATTGATTCTGAGGCACATACTATTACAGTTAAACTTATGATTAAGTAAGTCAAAACATGTATCAGAACAAAAATATTAAATGGAGGGTTAAATAATTTGTCCTATAGGATTCAGTTTCACATTTCACCTGTTCACACAAGCACCTCCTGTCTGCTTGGACCTGAACAGCCTACAGCTCAACCTCAGAAAGGAGGTGCTGAGAAACAAGAGACTGAAGCTGCTTGCAACAAAAAGATGGATATAAATATAAAAAAGGTTCAATTTCAAGCACCAGTAATACTGCCTGCTAAAGCCCAGGTGTGGTCACCAGGGAGACTCCCAAAATCAGGAATATTATTCAATTAAAACAATAGACCGTACTATTCTGCAGCTGCCAAGATTCCTGGCTACAACTCCCAAGAGAGTTTGCCACCTGTCAAAATTGTCTCTAATAAAAAAGCAAGACTGCTCGATGAGATGAAAGCAACACCCCCAAGCTGGCTTATTCAGTAAGGACCCAACTTCAGACCAGGAGTCTGCAGGCATCAGCTTCAGCAAATGGGATCTGTTTCACTATCCAACAGCTGCCTTTCAGCTACTGCAGAGCATCAGCTTTTTAGCTTCCTTAAAAAACAAAACAAAAAAACCCTGGATTTGAAGCATCCAAATATGGCCTGTTGTACTGGAGCGTTTAAATCCTTGGGGAAGGCGGGCATCTTCTTCCTCTGCCACAGGCAGTGCTTACTCCATGATGGCCCGGTACAACGCAGGTTCAATGTAATCTTCACGGTAGCGTGAATTGATCACTCTTTGTCTCTTCCTCTCTTGTCTGACCTCCTTCTCTGCGAAGATCTCTGTGAAGCGCATATCTGAAGCTATCGACTAAGAGAAAACCCAGAATTAGTTGCTAGAACACAGATCAAATCCCTGCCTCCACATCCTCCTACTGCATGTAAGAAAGAACCAAGTTATGACACTTAGGAACATTCAGCGTTCTTTGAAAACTGACCAAACGCAAGGAGAAAAATATTTAAGAAACTGGATTTAGAAGTCTGGGGGTTAAGTTTACTGTAATCAGAGATCTAAAGAATCACAGTTTTCAAGTTTAACTGGGTGGCTAATTTAGGTTCACAACCATTTTCTTAAAGGAATAAACACACTCATCTGTTCCAACTTTCAAGCAGTCTAGTACATTTTGTACCTTACGGAGCAGCCATGTTTGAACACCTGGCTGCAGGATTCAGCTACGATACATTCTTTCTTAAACCTCTAACAGCCCACGTGCCTGTCAAAAGGTTCTGCATTCGGGTGCGTGTGATCACGGTTGAAGCAAGATACCCTAGCACACTCTCCATAGTTATCTTTTTATAGCAGGAAGCATAAAGCAACACAACAGGGACCCAAAGGGGCTGTGGGATCTCCATTCTTGGAGAAACGAAAACTTGACCGGAGCAACCTGTCTGACTTCAGTTACCCCTGCTTGGAACACATGTCTGGAGCAGAGACCTGCAGTGATCCTTTCCCACCTGAATTATTTTACAATTTTTAATAAAGACTAGCTCTTTTGACTCCACCCTACTAAGAGCTTTTCAGAACAAAGGGGAAGTGAAGGAACTTGGCCATTCCTTGCAGTGGGAGTGTACAAGGAAACTTAGAAATACAGGCATGAAAGGTTATTAACCTGCTGTCCCAAACCGTGATGCTACGTTATAAACTCCCATACCTGCAGAAGGAGAATTAAAGTCTGAGAGCAAGACAGAACTTTGCTTTCGTAGCCTGATCAATTACCAAGCTCCACAACAATCGCAGACGGCAGCAGATTGTAATCTTTCGCTGCCATGCACTCAGCTTGCTGTTCAAGAACAAATAAAGTTAAATGAGCTTCTTTAGTAGAAGCTTGCACCCTGTCTACCTACCAGCCTTGACTTCACTCTCTTAGGAAGCTCCTCTTCGAGAGTATACACATCATCCCTTTTCACCATCAGCTGTGACCCATCTTCAAATTCCACCTACAAGAAAAACAGAAGTTGTTCTGCCAGAAGTCAGAACCCTCCCACAGCTACCCAGAACTTGCCTTCTCCCCCACAGGGGCCTCTCATGAAATAATCTTCTACTACTCGAATTTTATAAGATACATATGCAAGTAGGCACACTGCGACAGACTTTAACCAAAACCTCACCAATGTCATGACAGTAAAAGTAGCCCAGCAAGTTCTGGAATATTCTTTTAACACCTGCCAAGACAGTCTGGCTGGTCACTTTAATACAGCCTGAACAGTCATCCCTTTGGAAGTGTGCAAGGAATCATGCACTCTCACTAAACAGAGAAAAGCAAAACTAAACTAATTTTAAGTAGTTTAAGCTACAGCAGACTCTGCTTCTTCAGAAGTGCAGACCAGCAATTTTTCAGAAGCTGATGCTTTCAAGTAGGTAGCTCAAGTAGAGCTGCAAGCAACCACTTTGCTCTTAACTCCAGCAACTAATACCAGCATCTGGCATTGCTGACAACACTGAGTTAACTTCCCCTGACATGTTTAAGCATGACTGCCCTATAGCTCTGCTGGCTTTAAAAGCAGTCCTGTTAACATGATCAGCTTGTTACGAATGGTAAATTTTCAGACAACAGTTCTGTACCTGGTACATCTGGATGGCATGTGACGCGACAAACTTGGCTCCATAAACTTGTCCATCTGTCCATCTCACCTGCACAACTTCCCCTTCAGCCGGGGGACCTAACTGAAGACAGTCTCGACTCTACAGCGTAAAGGAAGAAGGTGGGAGAGACAAGGAGAAGGGTAAGCAGCTTCCTTATGTGAAGATTCAGCAAACCACCGGGGAGTCCATCCCAGTCACATTGCACACCACCTCAACAATTACTCCATTTTAGGGATGGAGAACTAGGCTGAGAGACATCCACCTATGTCTTCTGTATTTAAATCCCAACGATGGGCCCAACTTCAAAGTACTTCATGCAGGAATGGCATGCAAGTTTCAGCAAGTTTTCTTTCAGACCTACCACTGCTAAGCAGCCAAAGACAAGCTGCACTCCCTGCTACACCTGTTCCTATGTGCCCTCAGTTAAGTCAGTCTCATGTAACACCCCTAAGGCCATCTTGCAGCACATCTCAGCCACAACATGACCTAGGGTTGGAACAATTACCAAATTCCCTGGTGTGTTTGCTTTGCAACAGCAAGAACTGACTCGAATCACGCGCCCTCTACCGGAGCCAGACTCCCAGTGCATAACATACCACGATGTCCTCTGGATACAGGTTATCACTGAAGGAACCATCATCGAAATTGACCTCGTAGAAAGTCTCCTTTGCAAGGCTGACCACTTCACATTGATAGAAACGACCATTCTTGTGCTTGCTGATGACTATCTGTCCAGGTGACAGATCCTGGAGTGCAGCCTTAGCTCGCTGAGGAGAGAAAAAAAATTAAAAAAAATAAAAATCACTTTTTACACAATGAGTCAATAAAGAATGTGTTGAGGACCATAGCTCCAGTGCTGGCACACAAGGAAGCAAAATATTTTCATTCAGGTGAGTGACTCTACTCAAGACACCATCAGCAGCATTTTGAGAAAAGTTCTGCCTCTGGAATTTCAAATGCTTAAAGCCTCATCTGTTAGATGCTGCTGTCCTTAATCTACTTAATTTATTAGGCTTTCATTCTTTAGAACAATGCAAGGCCTTTACAGTAAATATTCTCTAATAGATTGTTGTGGTTTTCATGCCTAAAAGGGCCATATGGGAACTTTATAAACTAATCAATCACTTAAACGTGAAAATCTATGACCGCTCATGCAGTCTGCTGGAGTCTCAGCACTAACTCCTGCATATTGAGTATCACAGCATAAACCCCAATATTATTGCTCATTACAACAGCCACAGGAGGGATGTAACGCTCTCAGTCCTTCTGGGCTGTAAACTAAAATACAATAAAGGACCTGACTAAAATCACTCAGAGCAGCAGCAAGGTTGAGATCAGAATCCAAGACCAACACCATTAGATTACGCTGAACATTGTGAGAGCACCGAGCCTTCAATGAAGTTTTAAAAGAATCACACAATCTAAAACTTTTCAGTCCCTCCAAGATACTGCAGTTCAAATCCTGAGAATCACACACCTACTCACCTCTGCCTGAGACGGAATCTTATGCCTGAAGCAGGTAATGAACACAACGAATGGCCAGTCATCAGGCTGCATCATGACTCCTGCTGCTTGGGCACAGCTGACATGAAAGGATGTGGGACACCGACCATGTGAGCACTGGACACAGCAACCTGCAATTCTCTTTCTTCGTTTCTTGCAGAAGATGCATTTCTGTGGACAGGAAACTAGAGGTTATTGGTTGGCACTAGCTTTCGCCCCACACAAAGGGCTAGCTGGTCTAGAGTCCGATACTGTGCCACGTACTTTCTGTGAGCGCAGTGGTGCTTTCTGACTAAGAAGAAGCAGAAGACTATCAATTCTAGTTTATGACAAGGCAATAATTCATAAATTTAAAGTAACCCCATAGATGAAAAAGGTCTCAGTATGCTCAAAGTACACAACCCAAGGATATTAGCAACTGGAGACCTTGGATTAAATCAACGTACAATGCTTCAAAGTCAACAGGGCCTTTCAAGCACTTGGCTATTAAGTTACACATAGACAAGCGACAAAATTAGAATAATGGACAAATACCACAGAAGTAACAGTTAAAATTCTATCACTACTAGTGATCCAATTACACTTGGGCCAGGCCTGATGGGCTATTGTAGGAAAAGAATGTTATCTGTAATACACGAGTGCATGCAAAGCAGTTAAAATCATTTTTCCCTCAACACTCAGCTGTCAGAGGAGTTAAGTACAGCTTTCTTGCTCAAGACATTCACACATTATACAAATGTCTCGCATGTCCTGAAGCATCTCAATGCTCCACAGCAGTCAACAAAGCAAGCTAAATACTAGGGATTAGAAAAATAACAAAACAAGTATCAGCATTACACCACTGTTTAAATGTCATCTGCCCCATACTGAAAACAGTGCCCCCTTTGCCGGCTCCTCATCTGAATAAACACATACTAGAACAGGAAAAGGTTCAAAAAATGGCAACAGGGACAGTTGCTATTTCCCGTACAAAGAACAGAGCAGATTAAATTGTTCAGTCTGGAGAGGAGATGACTTTGGTTTAAAGGGATAAACAAAGTGTCCCAGATTCTGAATGGACTGGAGAGAAACTTTGAAACCCCATCAGTGAAGCACAGGTGATCCTTACCAGCCTGAAACGTTGCAGGGGGATTTTGCCAACATCTACAGGACTCCGCTCTGCAATGTTCACAAATTTTGCCTCCAGCACAGCTACCGCACACATCACGTGAACCCACCTGTCAGGACAGAAGAAGGGAAAAAGAAATTAATACGACTAGGCCAACAGAGGATGCTTTGGAGTTTAAGTAAATACAATTCTTTTAAAGTTTGCCATCTGAACCATGATAAATAGCCTCTGAGAACTAACGGTGTAATCTTCCTTCCTACTGCTAGTAACAGGATGCACATGGGGCAAAACCAAGACTTCTTCATACTTCCAATTACTAACAGGCTTAACAGGAGAGCAGTCTGGTGTGGCTTGTGCTGGTTGCATACCTGCATAATAAAAGCCTGCCCGATAGGTTTATTCCTTCACAAATCTGACCCATAGCAACTGCTCAGTCACTACTGAATTACTTTTGAGACCATGACCAAGCGGTTGAGGCTCTGTATGATGTCCATAAAATTTTTGGAGGCCAAGTTTCAGTTAGTTCATGGTGCTACAAGTCTGTCTCATTGCTATTTTGGGTCATATAACTTCAGATGATCCACCACACCAAAGGACACCAGACAGACACTTGTACACAGTATACTTGCTGCAGAGGTACCCTGAATTTTAATATGTTGTGCTACTCAAAGCTATGGTTGCCCTTTGTCTCCAGTGCCACCACACATTACAGGGAGTAATCAAAATCCTCTGTGAGAAGGTACTAAGAGATGTTACCTCATCAGGAACCTTAATTTTATGTGGTACATTATACCTCTGCATTATAAAATGCAATGCAATTAGCTTTTGTCAACCGAATGAGAGTGAGGTATTACCTGGAGTGATGATGATTGCTGCATGTGAACACAATGAATACACTTTACCATAGCCCCTCAGCAGTGACACAAAGCGTGCAAGGTGTTGTTGGTCACTCTGTTACACCAGATGCAGACATTGGCTTTACTAGCTTACCCACAGCTACTTGGGAATTGAGCTTCTCCCTTAAGATCAAAAAATGTGAAGCACTCACTTGTCATCATTGGCTCTCTGCAGTGCTCCTCCTCGTAACGAACACAAACAGCAGTCCTGGCACAAGGAAGAAAGCATTAGGTGAGAGAGTGAAGTCCAGAGCAGTACACTTGCTTCAGAACTTCCCCCTCAAAATGCATGTCCAGGGGAAGAAAATGGTTTCACTGTCAGAAGAGAGCTAACTACCTTGTCCAGATCATTCCTTTATCTCTCAAAAGCTGCTGCCCTTTGGGCAACAAATATAGACTCTAAGTGTGTTGAAGGCAAGCAGACCTAGCACTGAAGACTTGTTCAACTTGTTTGTTTCGGGTTCCTCTTACAACTGCAATACCCTATATCCTTTAAGAGGATCTGGAACAAACATGAGCAAATACCATTTGAAAGGTTGACCTGTTCTGCCGATCTAGAGTCTAAGTAGCCTTCTGAGGGAATCCCATTCTTCTTGCCTTCTTCACATGTGCACACCTCCCTAACCGAAGTTACTTTCTGTTTTAGAAACAGTGGCTACCATAAATTAAGACAGACAATGGAGCTATTCCCACATTCACATGGAACATCTTCCCTATGACTCAAGTAAGTTTGGCAGCTTTGCACTAATTAAAAGGATCATAGCATAGGTTTATGGTTGGACTCGATCTTGACGGTCTCTTCTAATCCAAGTGATTCTACGATTCTATATCACTATGGCTTAAAAAGCACCAAAATACAAGAGACCGGCTCCTAAACAGTCTCCAAATTGCCTTCTTTCCACAGCAGAGAAATAAAAAATAAAAAAAAAAATTAAAATATATTTATATTATTAATATTAATTAATATTAATTAATATAAATAAATATAAAAAAAATAAATAAAAACCCCAAACGTCACCAACACACTATGGAAATGAACTTTGTAGCCAAGTTCCCAGATGTACTAGACTCCATCCATGAGAATCTTATGAGAAACTTTACCTCTTCTAAGGCATTTTCTGTACACCTGGAGCACATCCAGTCTTCAGTGGCCTTCTCAGGGGATACACCATAACAACCTAGAACAGAGAGATGCCACTTCAGAGCTTACCTAAACTCAGACCCTTTCCCCTACGGCCCAAAAGTAAAGCAGGAATTCAAATCAACGAGCCTCAGGGTGATGCTGCGTATCTGAAGTTATCCGTGCAGCCAGCTCCGCATTTCAATGGCCAGCAGTCAAGTATATAGCACTCGGATAAGGGCTGAGCTTGGTCAGTTTGTACATTAAACGGAGCAGTAGAGGCTTGCTGTGATTTACAGACCTACTGCAGAGAACACTAGGGATTAGGGTTAAGCTAGATGCACTCACTCGCATGAACACAGACGTGGCAGTTCTTGCAGGTGATGAGTATGCTGGTTCCATCTTCCTCTAAGTAGGGGGTTGAAAGATTGAGGTCGGTGCTGCAGCCAGTTGTAGTAAAGCACATTTCAGGAATCAGGGGTTTGGTTCGGATCTTCCCATCCACGGCAGCTGGAATTCCTCCAGAGTTTTGACTGTTCCCTCCACACTCTGCCTGTAAGGGATAGACAGGGAATTTAAGTTTTACAGGTAAGAATGAAGGTGCTGAAAGATTAAAGAGTTATAGGTTAGGTAAAGTTATAATTAGCTTACAAAATCCTCAGCTACTGCAGCTTCAGCATGAAATTATTTTCTACCCAAATGGCTAAATGTATGGTCTGAACCGCATCCCTCTAATAAGCAACAAATCACACATCAAACTCTACCTCTTCTGACAGAAAAGGTGGAACCATCAAGCCCACCTCATGCTCAATGGGCAACAGCTCTGCTGCATTCCACCCCCCACCCCCAACAGAGTGGATCATAACCCCGCTATCCAACACTGTACATTTATCTTGCTTCAATAAGGGAGGATTGTGATCACACAAAGAGATACCTACTGTAATCCCTATTATTTTTTTCCTCCTGTAGCTCCGAACAAGTCTATTGGGCTTTGAAACTAATTTGTTCCTGGGAAACAAGCAGACTAGAAGTACAGTTTCCCACTTAAAGCTCAGGAGACTTTCAGGCTAATCTTTTGTAATTTATTCATCTAAACCAATGTCAAACCAAACAGCAATTAGATGTAAAGTTTACAGAAGTATGCTTCCATTCAAGTTACCCTTCTTAACAGCTAAATAGAAATTAATCTTTCTCTTTGAAGAAAGATTTCAAACCATCTTTTGTACCTCACAGACCACCACAAAAGTAGCTCGTCTAATCTTTTAAAAATATTATTAGCAGAAATCTCAGTAGCAAAACAAAGTAGCAGAATGTCCTACCTACAGTGCATCAAAATGTATGGAAAAAAAGTAGAGGTAAGGATCACAGTTGGAAGGAAATGTACATGTTTTCAACAAGTCTTATTTATTCACAGATTCTGTAAAACTTACTGATTTACACTGAACATTGCACATCAAACAAAAGACTAAATGACTGAGGGAAATCTATACCAAAGTTGAAGAAAATGTGACTTTCCCACCCCCTAAGCAGTTAGATACTTTTTTCTTCACAAAGGAACAGTGAATATTTGTCTGCCATTTTGTGCCATTTTTTTATTTGAATGGGTAACTGAAGCGACTTCCCAGATTTGCTATAGATTTTCTGAAGCTGGAACAAAGACCCTGACCACAGCTCAAACCTTGGAAGAGTTTCTGCTTCACTGCCTGGTATAGACAGACATTTGAAAACCTGCAGCTAGAGTTTTCTGCTTAATAGCTTCTTTTTTAGTTCCAAATGCTAACAGAACTTAAACTGTCCTCAAATTGTTAACTTTATACACTGTCAGCACTAGTGAAATCCCCATGTACTATGCAGCTTCTATGTATAATTTCCAGTTCTAACAAGAACCTACTCTCAGATAGAAATAGCAAGATTGAACAGAAACTATAGTCTATGGTTTTCATGGAAATCAGGAACTATAAGCAATATAAACCCTCAACAAAAGTTTTAAGTCTTTATTTCCAAAACTGCATTGAACACATTTCACGTGCCACTATAATCACAGAGTGATCTCAAATGAATCAAATATGCCTTGTGCATGGGGAAAGGACTGTCTCTAAGTTGCAGGTTGAACACTGTTCGAGATTCCTTAAAATTACATAGCTTAGGCACAGCAAAAAAACATTCAGTGTGGGACTCCTGCCTGACCATTTAGTCAACGTGACAAAGGGGTTCTGCAACCCATCCCAAGCCATGCATTGCTACAGCTCCACTTCCTTCAACCACATTTTCACATGCCATAGCTACTGTCAATATGGATATACTCCAAGGAAAGACAGCTTTCTATCTACGCCATCCACAAACACAACCCTAAATCCTTTTAAGTAAAAGGTTTCCTTCCTTGCCAGCTCCCCAAAGGCCACATGCAATGAGTGGACTTGAAGTGTTTTTAAAAAAGTGCAGAAGTGAAGGTGTCAGTCTGGAAAAGAGAAATGAGATTTTATAGTGTACTCCAACAACATTCAAGCTCCATTCTGTGCTTTGGGCAAAAGCCATGGAAAACAAAAGCTTCTGCTGAACAGCTGAGCGAGCCCCTGGGAAGCCACAGGCACTCCAGCACAGGTGTGGTGAGGTTCACCCAGTTGTGCTCTCCCAGAAAAATTCCTTGGGAAGACTGCAACTGCGATACAGCTTTTGTTAACTGGCAATACGCAAAACTATTCATCACAGCAGCAACCTATTCAGTTACTCCTACCTTAACAATAACAGACTTGGTCCACATACCTGATACGTCTGGAAGAGCATACAAACAGCACAGTAAGGAGACTGCTGAGCCATAGTCCGATTGTATTCTTTTTCAGCCTCAAAATTTGGTGGCCGATTCTGCCAGAGCTGGCTAAGTGGCTTGGCCCACGCTTCTGTCTCCTCAGCCTCTTCTTCAGGAGTTAGTTGCTCTGATGCCTCTGCGGTAAGAGATCATTAAGTTCGTGATTATGTGTCCTTTTATAGACACCCTTATTGCAAATGAACCTAAATAAGGCAGGAAGTTATGAATGGAGATGAAAGAAAGACTGCCAGAAATCAAACTGACAGAAGAGAGCCAGTAACTCGGTCTCCTTTTTAGGAGGCTTCTACTAATCAAGCAATTGTGTAGACACAACATGGGCTTATTGGGCGAGAACAGCACTAGCTCCAAATTACATCAAGACTAAGTCAGGCAAAGAATCAGGTGGTGTTTGTTTGTTTGGTTTTTTTTTTAAAGTCATGAATATTTACATCAATTACTGGAATGCTCTAAGGTTGATACAATTATGAGACAGTCTCTGGTACTGGTTTAATTCTCCTTTCAGAGTGGTGACTTTCCAAAGAATGGAACAGGAAAGAAAGACAATACCATTTGAGAGAAAACTTTAACGATGCAAAAGCAAAAATATGAGATAAGCACCTTGTTTAGGATGCAGAGGTGTCACTTGCTGACTCTTGTTTGTCGCCAGTTACTTAATGGAATACCCCACACTGTCCACAGAAGCTGAGACCTTCTCTACAGTTTCCCAAAGGCCGCAAGGTTTACTCACCATCATCACTGATGCAGTCTTTAACCAAGAGCGGGTGATGGCGTGGGAGCTTGCTCAACGGCTGGCGACGACCCTTGGACTTCTTACTTTCCTTCATTGATCTTAAGTATTCCTTTGCTACCTGGACAGGGAGAAGCAATTCAGCAGTCAATTAGCACGTGCCTTTTGACATTATTTTTAAAGGAACTTATTTTGAACTTAAAGAAACATCCACAAAGCGCACACATGCTTCCCCAATTTTATTTCTAACAAAATAACTTCAGCTCTAAACTAGCCAAGTTTTTCAAAGAACTGCTTGCAGCACTTTTGCTAGGGAAAACCAGATAGAGCTGTAGTAGCTCTGTTGAGCCATTAGAGTAGCGACTTTTCACAGGTTCCAGAGTAGCTTTTCATGCAAGTCTGTTTACGCAAGAATTGTGTAAGAGACAAAGAAAGACAAGTTGAATGGTTCAACTAAGAACAACAACAATAAGAAGTCTCATGCATTCTGGAGAAACCCTCAGTTTGTGTGTTAACCTAAAAATTCCAAATTTAAAAATGAAAAGTAATAGAAGTTAAAAAAATTTACAGACTTTATTGGCATTCGCTAACAGGAACGAAGGAAACTTCAAGTGTCTCTGCTTATTACTTGCACTGATGTCTTTCCAGACAGACTGAAAGAGGGAGACTACAACACTAGTTATTTCCTCTTCCCTTAGCCTTATGTAAAAACAAGCGAAACACTAACAAAATTACTACTAACCTGGCAAGCAAGGCTATAAAGGCAATGATTTTGACAGCCCAGGAAGTCTCTCAGTAGATAAGAACCTCCCTCCTACTTTTTTTGTTTTTTTACTCTGTTATTCCTCTTAAGAGCAGAAGCAAATCTTAGATTTGCTGCATCTTTTTATAAAAAAAGCCAGAAGAGAGCATTACAATAATTATCTCCGATCTCCTGCATAAAGCTGGATACAAGACTTCTAAGAAACAGAAATGCTTTTATTCAGATGGAATTAGCATTCCCAGTTACCGTCTGATGGAAAATTTGTTTTGAAATACACCAGACTGGGGGAAACAATTCACATCCATTCAGAATGTCACTTTTTCCCTGTATGGAGTATGCAATGGAGACATCAGTATCAGCAACAGAATTTCTTTAGTTTAAACATCCATGAGAATTCTTTCTAAGTTTCAGCTTAATTACCACCAGATTTGACCATGTGCTGTTCTGTTTCTGGAATTCCTGATTATCGAAGACATAATCATTATTGGTCTCCCACTGGCTAAACACAGATTTAAAGGGCAAAACAAAATAATTTGAGAAGACAACACCAGGTAAGATTTTAACTATTACAGCCTTCTCTTGAGTTGTCAAATAAAAAAAATTCCTTGGCAATTCTTAAACACTCAGATTTACATTCTCCCAACCATTAATTTTTGTTCCGTCATTTCTTTTAGAAAAAGAGACACACAGATGTCGTGTGCGTGTGATTTTATACTAAAAAACACCCTCAAACGAATTAATGTGCTCATAACAAAGACTAGATTGAACTAGATTCATTTTAGGTACAAATAGGTGTCTGTTACTATAAAAGGACCTGAATCAGCCTGTAACACTGCCACGTCAAAACCACTAAGTTACCCTTTCCCTTAAAGCACTTAAATAATTTCAAGAAGTTCTCAAAACAAGGGATCTCCTTGTTTTCTAGAAGAGATAAGAGTATAAGGCTTTCACCTTAATTCTTGTTTGTTTAGAAAACCCATAGGTATTAAAAAAACACATTAACAACTGAGCAACCTGCGATGCAAACACCAATGGAACGAAAACGTCAATCTGTGCAGAGAGCAGCTTTGTCACAGCAAATCCGTGACCACGTAATATGGCCCTTAAGCTTTCAGCTCTACTGCCATTCGTACCTCTGCCAGTTCTTGTTCGTTCATACTGGCGGTGGCACTGGCTTTCTTTCCTGAAGTCTGCTCATTGTCAGATCCGCTGGCATCCCCTTTAGCATAGCTATGGACTGTCAGCACCCCAGCTGGCCCGGGAAGAGTTCGTTTTGCCAACAGATCCATCGATTCAGAGTCAGAAGAACCAGAATACGCAGGCGAGTTGGGCTGAGCACTGGAAGTCGCGCCCTGCTTCGAAGTTGCCAAAACTGAACTGGAATTTGAAGCATGTGAAATAGAGAGATCCAACACAGCTGCCTCTTGCTCTTCCTCTTCTTCCTCCTCAAGCTTCACTGTTTTCAGTTCTTCAAATTTGGCTGAGTCCACACGATCTAGAAGAAAGGATATACTGACTTTTTCTAAAGTCTGGGCAGCAGAGGGAACATTTCTGCAATCATTTGCACAAAGCCAAACAGGAAAGCAAACTACTACACACAAAAAAGTGACATTAAGTCACGTAAAGAGTAGATCATTAATTCAAACACCTATAAAATCATGGGTGGCTTAGAGAGAATAAAAAGCATCTGCTCATTGCCTCTTCCAGTACAAGAACTAGGGTATATCAAACAAAACCAGCAAGACAGTGAGTTCAAAAGAAACAAACAGAAATGATCCTTTATACAGTATAGTTAAACAGTCCAACTCCCGGCCACGTGATGCCGTGGCTAAGAGGTTACAAGGGTTCATGGGAGACTTAATAGAAGCAAAATAAAATCCCACAAACCCATAGAAGATTATTAAATACAAGCTGCAAAGGGATGGAAAACCGAATACTAGAGGCAGGCATCATATATGTTTGCCCTGTTCTTATATTGTTCCATAGGCCCCTTGCTCCTTCCTTAAGAGCAAGAATAGCTGACCCATGACAAGCCACATTAATTTTTCTCCAGCCTACTTATAAAATTAAAAATAAAACATCTATAAAACATACCAGACCTACACTACCAGGAACTGCGTATACGTTTTACTAAGAAATTTCTATAAACAGGTCACATTATGTAAGAGGGACACACAGGACCTTAGACTATTGAGGCATCCAATACATTTCTGTATGCAGGCAGGCAAAATAAAAAGCAAAAATCAAAAGCCAGAAACATGAATTTCGTAAGCAAGCCTCATGCAATACTTCCTGTTTCTTTTAATTCAGCTGAAAGGCAACATCCCTTTGACCTACCTGGTCAGTCAATCATTGAAGCAGCTACAGAGTTGCTGCCTATACCTTTGCTCACCCCTAATATTTTTTTCATATAGTTCTCACTGGGGAGTTATCCATAGGCCACAAGAGCTACAATTCAAGCTGTGGTTTTATCATTTACTCAAACTAGCGGCAGAAGAGGTTTCAGTAAATTTAACCAAAGAGGACAATCTAAAGTTGTTCCAGATGCACTCTTTGGTCTTGAAAAATCAAATGGTGATATCTCAAGTCTCATGACAGTAAATTTCTGAAGCGCTTGCCACAGCTCTGACAAACTAGTGCCTGCTTTTCTGAACATGGCAACATCCTACCGGCTAGCATTATGCGAAAGAGTGCCCCAGATTCAGCTCTAGCAGCTTCTCTCCCTGAAGAACAATACCTTGTCCCCTTGTACCAGGATAAAGCTTGACACACAGTTACCTGGAAGCTTGAGCCTTTGTTCACCTTGCTGGACAAGTTCACTTGTAGGTCTCTCACGAGTCTCTGCCATGTCCCCTTCATACTGCGCAGAGCTCAGCTCTTCCTTGGGGAAGGCCTCGCTCTCACTCACCTCCTGTGGCACTTCCAGGCAGACCCTGTGCCTTTTTGTTCCTATGCGATGCTTGGGGATGCTGCAGAAGACAAATTCATATGTCAGATTACCAAACATGTAAGCATGTTGAATTTCTGTCTGGATGCACAAAATACAGCCTGGTTTGGACCAGTGTCTTATGAGACAGCATCTGGCAAGCCGCATAAGTTCCAAATTATTCTGAAGTGTTTTCTTTGCATTACAGAAGCAGAGTCATTAATCCTTAGGGATGACTCCTCAGCATCTGTTAATCACGTATTAGGCAGCTATGTTCTAGCCAGGCATTCTTTACCTTAAACCAAAAAACTCAAACCAAACCCAACCCAAGCCAAAACAATAACAACAAAAAATCACCACCAAAGACAGCTTTAGGAATAGTGGCTGACACTGGCTGAAAAATATTTAACTGTAAAATGTAAGATGATTAGCCTGTCTACCTTCAGCAACTAGGAACTGCACAGTGGTGCTGCAGCTTGCAGCATTGATAGTATCGGAATTTGCTAGCAAGTACTGTCCTGTGATCCCAAGACATCCCTTTTTTCTTCTGGCCTCCCAGTGTATGGTGCACACTTCCAATCCAGGCTTTGGATGCCTGTCCAAAGATGAAGAACTACCTTCCAGGCTGGTGCATTTCCTGTCTACCACAGACCATCATCAATGTGGACTCAAACAGTAAAAAAAAAAAAAATTAAGAGTAAACCCCGTTCCCAAGAAAACAGATTACTGCTAACTCTGACTGCTGCTGTTCTATCAGAATGGCAAACATTCAATTGCAGCTGGATCCAATTTCTAATAATCCAATAGAAAAGCAGAGGACTGTATAGAGCACTACCTTTTCATCTCATCCCCATCTACTTCCTCTTTACAAGTCTCTCCTGTTTCCATTTCCTCAGCACACTGTTTCCCATTCTTGACTTTTTGCATGAGATCCCCTTTCAGGAACTCTGCTGCCTCTGGGGTTGGAAGAGCATGGTCAATGACGGTCACGTCCTTCCCAGCTTTCCAAAGCTTGTACCGATCTGGCTGGTATTTCCTCACAAACACATCCATGGAGATCTTCACCATGTCCTTCCGACACGAGCACTGAAGTCACAAAAAATATTCTAGTAAGGGTACATCCTCAACAATCGTACTCTGCATTCACGTATCATTTTGCTTTCAGAAGTTTAATTGAAGAAAAAAAAATCCCACATTTACACGAAATTAAGCCTCAGTACTCTCAGACTCTTTCTTAGGAAATCAAAAAGGCACACGTCAAGTTACAAAAAACTGGCAGAAAAGCCAGCAAAAGCAACGCAACAGAAAGCCACATGTTACCACAGTAACTAGGCAAGTTCACCAGCCTATTTACAGAGCTGCTGGTAGAAGCTGACTGTTTTAAAATGAACTCAGACAAAAACAGCCAGCAAAACCAGGGACTACAATGGGGAAGTGTCAGAGCCATGCAGTCTGGGCCTATCCAGAGCAGTAGAGGTTCCCCCCACCAGGGCATGGTTACAACTAGTGCTTCATAGCACTCACTCACTTCAGCGTAACTTCTGAAAACATAACCCATGTTTGTGAGACACCTCTACAGGAATATAACACTATCCAGTCTAAAGGTTCAGCCAAGATACTTATTTTGATAAGTGACTTAAGTTACCAAAGTCATGCTTCCGGGCTAAACGATCAATAAACAATGGTTAAAATATCAGACAAGATACTGATGAGTCCTGACTACCAAGCACACCCTTTAATCTTTGGAAAGACAAACCAGTTCCCTGCTTTTCTTTGAAGCCTCGCTTGATCTACACAGAGCTAAAAAACATGTTATAAGCTATCCATAGTTGAAACAAGGACACAAAACAGGAGGCTGACTGGACATTGTTACCATATCAGAAAGCAAATATCACATCTTAAATAGACAAAGCACTGAATTCACTCCCTTAGAACAAACACTGGGGGCTTAATGAGCATCAGAATACTGGGCACTGCCTTCAGGTTACTTGTACACAATAGGATGGCAACAGACTGCTTACCAGTACAGACTGCTTCCCATACTCGATCCACCGAAGAGTAGCAAAGTTGGTGGATTCGGCACAGTTAAAGCCATGATTAAAGCCAGCATGATAGCTGTAAGGGAAGGTTATCATGAACTCTCCAGCCTCCTGTGTCACCTAGAAGACAATTGAGACACCACATTGTTATTCATAACTTGAGAGTGTACTTGGTGGGTCTGAATAAACGAGCTCCCCGTACCTGCAGCCTATCTGAAACCCCCACCCACAGAGGGTGGCTGAGGTTACTTGTTGCAATGGTCAGAGTGATACTTATCTTCACTATTAGCCAACTTAAGTATCTGTTCACTAGAAAGCAACATGCAACAGTGTCTACTAAAACATAACTGGTCAAAACAAGCACAGAAGTGGTGATACAATGAAATACTCTGTGACAAGCTATCTGGAGGTCATAAAGACACTTCACTGTAACAGTTACAGGTTTGGCTGAACAGTATTTAAGGCCAAGTAAAGTTTCTATCCACACACAACTTGGAAACTTACTACTGTTTTCTTTAGCTGTTCATAATCAAGTACAATTCTCCCTCAGCCTTACACCACTGCTCTTCAACATTTCCCCACTGTCTAACAAAAGTTTATAACAACAAAACCCTTCAACTGCCCATGCAGATGTGACAGTACTTCTGAATAATAACTCAAAATATATGTGTGTGTGTGTAGAGGGTGGGTGGCAGGTTATCACCTGAGAAAGTAAGGAAGTCTATAAAGTTGTTAATGTAATGAAAAAAATTAATAGTAAGTCATGTTTTCTATCGAGGAAGCAGATCACAACAAAATTAGCAGAGGACAAGCCTGAAACAAAAAAGGAACAATCTCTCTTCACTGAACACATAGCTAAGCAGTGAAGTTAATCTAACGCAGGATGTTGTGTACAGTTTAAAGCTTAAGAAAAAATAAAAATCACAGAAGACAGAGCTCTTTCTTGACAGATTTTTCTGTCTCAAACTCTTTCAGACTCCAACTGCCAGACAGATGGAGGTACAGTGGGAAAGGCCTTATGCCCTCCCTGTTTCTGTTTTCCTCTCTATGCATCTGTTGTTGGCTGCTGTTAGAGATGAGACAGGGCTGCACGAGCCTCTTGACTGAGCTGGTGTAACTGTGATTATTTTTCTACACCTTATCAAATGGGATGCCGTATTTCTTCAGAATTGATGGAGAGATGAGGGTCATCTTGTGACGGAGAAACGCCTCACAGCTTTGGGCACTTCCTGGAAAGAAACCTGTTTAAAATAAAGGCAAGGAGAGATGTTACTGTTCTGCTGCGAATTAACAAATTTTTCAGTAACTTTTTCTTAAAAAGTACTGTCCTAACAGTATTGTTCCCTAGCCCTACAAGTATAGACCACTTGATTTGAAGTGTGCTAGGTTGAATACTGAAGAAAAAGTACAACTCCTGGACATTTATCTTTAACAGATCCCAGTTTGAAAGAGTGTAAGTAAGACTGCACATAGAAGGATCTTCCTGTGGCTATAACCTTCCAATTCTAATAATCAACCGTTATTTCACTGTCTCATTAAAGTTATTTCACATTTCTCATTAAAGGTTAGACAGACCCCAACTGCATTATTTGTAACATGGCATTCTCTTGTGTGTATATTATAAACAAACACTCAGAAGTAATATAAACTATATTCTAAAAGGCAAATTATCAGTTCACTCATGGCAGCCTGTGCTCCTATAAATGTTCCAGGCACATTCTACTCTAAAAGAGCTGAAACCCTTTGAGGCTGTCCATCCCACCTTCCGCAAAAGGCAGGATGTTAATTGCTCAATTACCTTTTGCAAGTCTCTCCAGTCGCTTCCCATGCTCTGGAGGGATAGAGTACCTGCAGTCATAAGAACAATTTCAAGTAATATGACAAAATTGCAAAATTTTGTAGGAAATCATCAATGGGCATGAATTACTTGAAAAAGTAAATAAATCCTCCGTCTTTATAATGTGTCTTTCAAAGTTCGATGATACGAAGCTAAAAATCTTTATCATAAACTTTCACTTCTCTAGCCCAAGAAAAATCCAAGAGCCAAAAGCTGACCGACTCCTCCACTGACTTTTGCTTAAGCAGTCAAGGAAGTAGAGAGTCTGATGTATTTGATTAGCAGACCTGTGCAGCAAAACATGAACTACAAGAAGAAAGGGAAGAACACTTCCTGAGCTGTCTCAGTTCACAGCCATGCAATCGCTAGTACACTCGGTGCAAGGAGGAACACAGAGCAAGCGAGAAAATGGAATCGTCTCCTTCAGCTCCTTGGGCCAAGACAGGACTAAGTCAGATGCAACGCCACATCCTTAACGTGCACAACTTGCAGTGTGCTCTTTGGGGCTACATCTCTCTCTCTCTGTACACACTTTTTTATGAGCACTACAAAACTCCTAGTTGGTTTGACTACAGTAAATAAAACGACCTACTTCGCTTTCTTTCACTCTGGAATAGCGTGCTAGATTCTTGATGGAGTTCCTTGTTAAATAAATCAGACTAAGATCAGCAAAGTTAACTTCCTCCATGTACTACTGTAAAAGAAGCAATGGACAAAAGGTTTATCTCACTGAACTATTCTGTTTCGTGTTCCCATGCTATTGCCACCGCATGGGGTTCACTGGTCACGTGGCGCTAGCTATTATTTTTGACTTCAAAGTTGTACTAGAAGGCAGCCAAAAATACTAATTTCCAACAAAAGTGCCATGGAAACAATTGTTGAAGTTGCTTGAGAAATTTATTTGTGAACAGAAGGGAATGATTCACTCTTAAAATGCAACCCATGCTACAAAAAAATTTGGGAGCCTCCCCTAAAAACAATCATGAAAGCTCCGACACTGGACAAACCACTCAGCAAGATCCACTAGCCTGCTTTTAGAGCTATGATAAATAGCTACATTTCAAAGTCTGTTACCAATTGCCTTTTTCCCTACTGCCTATGTGACAACAGGCACATTACCTCTGTATGGTCATTTTGGAGCTTCAGGAAATCATAAGCAAGTTTTCCACGTTCTGGCCCTATCGCAGCAGAAAGCATCCACCCTATATTGTAATTCTGAAGAATCCTTTACATCAGGACAGCAAATGGCTTTTCTAGAAGGTACCAAACAAATGCTACTGAGGACAGGCACTGCTGTGCAGTTCCTTACAGGTTTCTAGTGTTCCTGTCATCAGGTACAACTGCAGTGCAACATCGGAGGGATGGCAATTCCTTTAGTCAACTCTCGTAACTTCAGGACTTTGACTCCAATATTTTATGGTATTGTTTTTCTACACCTAGAAGCTTCTCTAGAAAAAAATCTTACCATGACTTGGGTTCCCCGAAATGCAAGTAGTTAATACTGTAGAGATCCATGTCCTCAGTATGCCAAGCGAAGGATGTTTTCCACATGCCAAAATACAGGTAAGGAGTATTCACTCCTTCAATGGTTATGCCGCTTTCATTCTCCACAATATCCAGGATAGTGTTCAATCTGCCAATATTCCACGCATCTACATGCTGCAAAACACAAGCCTCATGTTAAACAAGCATTATGAAGAACAGAACCACACAACTAAGATGACAGTTGCAAAAGCCATCAGACACCTGTGAAACAGCACATCAAGACAAACCATCTACTGGCACAGCTCAAACCATTAGATAGTTCACCCAAACCCAGTTTTCACGTGGTGTTAGCTTACATGCTGGATACGTACTAGCCACATTTATGAAGAAAAGTTATCAGTCAACATAATGATTCAGAAGGAGAAATAATCATGAAGCTACAGACTTTACAGAGCAGAGAACAATAGTGCAATCTTGAGCTGATGTCTGAAACCTCTTGAACAGAAACACTTTTCATTCCAAACTTCTTTTAAAAGAGTAAATCACCATAATTTAGGAAACTGGCAAGTAGAACGCATACCCTTTTCTAATGTTTACTGTCCTAACACATAATGGCTACAAGAGCTGCGCCACAAAAATACATGCACTAGTGGATACCAAAGCAGTGTGTGTTCACTGATCAACACTACCAACTCTCACACGCCTTTCAAGACAAAGCAGTACAAAAGCAACATTTATGCAACAGCAGTTTTTGCTTTCTTGAACTAAACTGTACTACACTGAAGCTCTAACAGAGGTCCCTTAGAACATTATCTCTATTAGCCTTCTTCAACTACCTGGGTTAAACAGAGATTATGGTATAAACATATGGTTTATTGTGTTCCAGCCTACTGTAGACGCCAGAACTCTGCTAAGACTATCATTAACTCTTTCTGAAAGGTAAGAGTCAAGTGCCGCATTAGTATTTATGGAATACAATATACAGGAATAACCGTCACTTGGAAACCAAAACAGTTTTTTTACCTTGTCATAAAGTGTGCCATTAACATCAGCACCGTAGATAGGGGCATTGAACGTAAGGTTCTTCCAGTATTTTCGTTCGAGGTCTTCAAAATCCGTGTAGCGGGGTGTGCAGTACCTGAAAAAACCCCATAGACACTAAAGACTCTGCAGTTTGATACCTGACGAGTCTAAACCAACATTTTCCACCACAGGAAGAACTGAAAGCTGCAATAAAACTACCTAATGCATGTTATCAGCCAGACCCCTACCTCACAGAACAGCGGTGAGAGCAGCCACAGCTCTGTTCCTGTAAGATGTAGGGGAAATGGATCAGGAAGAAAATTATTTTCCCCGTTTCTCCGTTTACTTTCATTTTTGCTTTGTGTGCTTCTCTTCTGGCCAGAACAATTTCACTTTCTAGTTGCCACTACTTAGCAAGGAAGGATGTAGGCAAAACCAGAATAGATATAAAGAACAACTTGAAAAAAACCCAACAAAACCCAATTTTTCTGCCGCTGTAAAAGTAACAAACATTTCCAGACTCACCTGCTAGTAAACTGGTCAAGCATGGTCAGTTTACCAACAAAATATCTGCTCTTGATGCCCATTCCCTGCTAACTGGCCTCTTTATGCATCGGTGGATCAAAGTTACACTTAACACCTACTTAATATGTCTGTATATATACATATATATTCTAGACAATTACATATATAGCATAAAAGAGTAATTTTCGTTAAACTGTTCTGTTAGAGAAACAGAATTCTAAGACACCTGATGGGTACCGCTCTTGCAAGATAACGTAAGCTTCGGCAGACTGCAGCTGGCAGTTCCAATGCTATTTCTAAATAGTTATTTCAAAGGCTGTTTTGCTTGAACTCCTTTTAAAGTGATCTCTTCTCCATCTCCTTTTTCGCATCAAAAACATTCCTTTCTCTACTGCTCTACTCAGTAACAGTTTGGGTGGCCTAGCTAGAGACGACAGGCAGACAGGAGCCCGCAGCAGAAACAAAAACTTCCGCCGGCATTACGTGTCCTCCTGCCAGATGACACAAGCGACAAAGGTCCCCATCTGCCCAGCCAGTTCTACAAGCACGCCTCATCTGCCCAGGGCGTCGCATTCGCGCCTCCGACCGGCTCCAGTCCGCGGGCAGGACCTGGCCCCGGGGAATTCGGGGCCACAGGAAGGAACTCCGGCAGCAGGGAGACGCGGGTGCGCACGTACTTGTCGCTGTTGGCGATCCTTCTGAACTCGCGGACCGTCATGGCCTTCTTCTGGATGTTGTACTGGGTGAAGAGGCCGGACTGCCCCGTCACCACCTGCTGGATGGGCGCTGGGATGACGAGCTCGTCGATGTCATCGTAGCACCGACGCGGCTTCCACTCCTTGGGAGGAATTATCTGCCAGGAAGGAAAACGCGCCCGTTAACCGCCGAGCCCACCGGCCCGGCCGCTGCCGGGGGAAGCGGCAAAACTCGGGGAAGTCGGGATAAACATCCTCGCCCGCCCC